>CABHPR010142625.1:0-25832 GCA_902168415.1 Peromyscus melanophrys | reverse complement strand
CGGAGAACTCTGTGCTGAGAGAGGAAGTATGCGTCTGATTCCATGCCAGAAGAGAAGCATCCCTGGCCACTGGGATCCTACGGAAGCCCTCAGTGTGTGTGTGTGTGTGTGTGTGTGTGTGTGTGTGTGTGTGTGTGTGCACTCTACCACAAACTTGCTCCGTTCGATGCGTTTAAAATCTGTCAGATGCTTTCAAGCAGAAAACACATAACTCACACAGAATCCATTAACACTTAGAGCCCCGCCATGATTCTCAGTGGAGTCAGTCTTAACCCTGCCCATTCTCCACGCAGCCCATTTTCTGGGTTTTCCACTTTCAAAGTCACGCTGGTTGCTTTCCTAGAGAACCCAAGGAAATAGCATTCTGGCCCCAAGAGAGCCAGATATCAATCCTGAGGGTCACAACTCATGCCCCAAACCAGGTCTGGTCACTCGTCCTCCACGAGCCAATTAAAAGAGCCAAATTAATCATGGAAAGCAGAAAAAAAAAAAGGAGATTCATTCAACATGGCCACATTGGGAAGGGGGACAGAGCTCCAGCGAATCCCTCAAGTCTGTCTTCTGGGATCCTGATGTGAGATTAAAGTTTAAATGGAAAGCCAAGAATGTGCACATCTAAGCCGTCCTGTCAAGGAGTGGTCCCACCCACCACTGACCCTCCTCATCTAGGCTTCAGTCTCACTCTGGCAAGTTTTTAGAACTGTGTGGAATCTCTTTCTGGGAGACAAGTTCCCCATCTAGCTGGCACTTTTTCCTCCTCCCAGTATGAGATTCCAGTGCCCACAGTCAGACAGTCAAGCTGAACACACAAGTGTCTCTTTAGAACATCGTCCTTTCTGCCAGACCTAATAGAAGCTGACCACAGTATTCTTTCCTAACCTTGGGCCACAGCCCTGAGATAGGATGCAGCTCTTCCTCCCCGGAGACCACTAGGTCAAGAGCTCTGGATAGGGTATATGGGTTCACAAGGATGGATATCTGTTCACAGGCATGAGGGGAGGGGGCACTGTATTAGCTGAGCATCACCTATATGCTAAATAGTGGTCCAGCCTCTTGCATGTGTTTGCCCTGATGTCCCCTATGCCAATAGAAAGGATTGGAGGGAAGAGAAGGAGACACTTCCATACACTAGGGCAGCAGAGAACAGAAAGCTTTTCCCAGACTGCTCATCCCTCACAACACAGATGCTGAGTTACTCTGCGTCTTGACATCCTGGGGGTCTGAGACAGATGCCAAAGGCTTTCTGGCTGCACAAGGACCTAGGGACTGGTTCCAAGCTATTTTTCTTCCCCTGTAGAGTTTCCTGCTCCCAGGGGAGGAGGACCACGAACAGTGTGGGCAGAAATCCTGCCTGGATTTTGCCTCACAAAAATTACAGACCCACTGCAGAACCCTGAAGGGCTAAACTGCAGGAGTGCCCAAGTCTCTACTGAAGTCTATGGCACAGCAACCCTGTAGTTAATGCTGTTCTCTTGGGGTCTATTTTCAACTAGCAAAAGTAATTTTTGTTTTGTTTTGTTTTGTTTTGCTGGGTTTTTTTCCCAGATTGCAAAGGGATAACTTGATAAGCACTAATGCGTGTCCTTCGTGGTCAATTGCTCTCCCTAAGCAAACACTGCCCAAGATAAGAATGACAAAAATAATAACAGTGCCACTGTGGCCTTTCAGCGACACAGGGAAAATCGGACTTCGGCAGGGATCCATTTTCCACTTTCATGTTTTAAGCCACAGGAAATAAAGCAAACATTGCACTTTACCCTTTAATCCACTGTTGCCCCCATCCAGTTCCTATTTCCTGGTACATTAAATAGCTGCCATTTACAAGCTTCTCTTGCTTTGCTAGCTCTTCTCAGCCCTGCTTTCAGACCCTTCAACTCTTCCCCAGTCCTCCACCCAAATGTCCAATCCTGCTTTTCCAAAGAGATCTTACAGAGTACTGCTGAACTTGAATAACATCCTGCACACAATAGGTGCTAAATAAATGCTCAGGTAGGTTAAACAAGTCCCCTATCTTAATCTTCTTCTAATGGAGAATTATGGACTCAGAAACACAGAGACCACACCTAGCCTTCTCACTCTCGTGTCTTCTCTCCCATGCTTGTTACCCAAAGTCCATCACTAAGAACCGATTTTCCACCAGCATCCTTTGTAGAGTCGCACCAAAGGAAGAGCTCTTTCTCCCGGAGTCTTGGAGAGGAAGCACTGAGAACAGCTTGCACCAGCCACACCAAGTTGCCTGTACCTGTCAACACAAGGCCTGCAAGTCAGACAGAGGAGACCTTCTGATGGAGCCGCTGTGGCAGGGCCACTGTGGAAGAAGGGAGCCACTGACGTGAGGGCGGGGGCCAAGTGCACTACCCAGATCCTAGATCACAGAATTAGTCATGAAATGATCTTAGCTTTGTCCTTCTCTCTTCCCCTCTTTGTAAACAGCTCTGCTTTGGGCTCTATACCCTGACCACAGCAGCCCCTAGTGGCAGCAATCTGGAACACACAAGACAGCGAACGACCCCAGGAAACTTTACAAGGTTTGAGGTCAGCGTTTGTATATGCAGACATACAGACAGGTTCATGCCAGCACTGTGAGAATGGGGGGATGTCAGGTTTTCCTTGGGGTGGGGATGTTGAGTAGGGGTAAGGAATAAAAAGAACCTTAGCAGCCTCAAAGCCATTGGTCCCCTATGCAGGAAACTGCAGCTGGGCCCGGAGTTGAGTGATACCCAGAAGAATCAGCTGCCAGAGAGAGGAGGGTGGGACACTAGGCTTCTTTCTGCCTCTGATTCTCGGCATGCTCACACAAATAGCTGCCAGCTGCCAAAGTAAAACAAACATGATAGCATCCTTGACCAAGCAGTGGAATTTTCTCTTCCCAGGGAATGACTTAAAACCTCAGAATCATCGACTGGATAACAGCTGAAGGAACTTTTCCCAGAGAAATGCTAAACGCAAAAGCTCATTGGAAACAACATGCCAAATGAGCTTCTGGATTCTGTTCTCGGCACTGAATGGACGCTGAGCCTGACTCTGTCACAAGGAATTGGTCAGTTAGCTTCCACTGTCAACCTGACACAAACCTAGGGTCACCTAGGGAGAGGGAATTTTTTTTTCCAGTCTTTTGAGACAGGGTTTCTCTGTGTTGTTTTGGTGCCTGTCCTGGATTTCCCTCTATAGATCAGGCTGGCCTCGAACTCACAGAGATCCGCCTGACTCTGCCTCCGAGTGCTGGGATTAAAGGCGTGCGCCACCACTGCCCAGCTGAGAGAGAGAGACTCTTAATGGAAGATTTGTCTATGGGCATGTCTGTGGAGCACTGTCTTAATTGGTGATGTAGGAGAGCCCAGCCCACTGTGGGTGGTACCATCCCTAGGCAGATGAGCCCAGACTGTGTATGAAAGGGAACTGAATGGAAGCCTAGAGCAAGCCAGTAAGTGGTGGTCCTTCATGCACTCTGTTCATTACTCCCTTACTTGAGCCAGTAGAGGAACAGTGGATCCTTCCAGTGATATGTGATTTTAGACCTTGGTGCTTCTCAGCCATTTGAAGGTTGAATGCTGGAATGAACAGATAAACCCTCAGGACCTAGCTTCTAAGCAAAGCACCCAATGAATCCATGCTTTTTTTTTTTTTTTTTTTTTTTTTAAACTGAGCCTCCACTAGTCACAGCCTGCCCCTTGCCCTGCTTGCTAATCTGCATGTGAGAAAAGACTATCCCTTCCAACTGGACTTCTGATTGCAGGGCATTTGGCTCTCCCAAGACAAAGTGGGCACACATCAGTTGTTCCCATCCCCTTGCCCTTCAGTGCACCACACCCCCTGATTTGGGGAAGCTCAGTAATGTTGCCTTGACATCCAAATCCAAAACCCTCTTCTCAGGCCTCTGGCTGTACCTGTCCTTTTCTGAGTTATGTGTCCTTCTGGAGTCCCTCCTCTGTTCGTGAGTCTCTCAAGTTAACGCTGTCAGTGATTTACTCTGGCATCTAGTTTTTATAGCAAACTAGTGCCCACATCTGCTACCTTCCTTCATCCCAGAAGCACTCAGTGAGTGCCTTCCACTCACCAGGCACTAGGGGTGTGGTATCAGCTAGCACATGGGCTCTTCAGTCTGTCAGTTAAAAAATTAGACAGGAAAACAGCAATGTGAAAGTCAGGCTTATTGGAAAGTACTTGAGACTTCTCCGGACAGAAGAGCCCCCAGGACTAAAGAGATCACCAGCTCTTAGGTGCCTGGGGTTTTTATCTGGGTTTAAAGTCTCCTAACTGGTGATTCCCCCTTCCTCCCTTTTTCTGTTGGTCTAATGGTGTCTGTGTGCCACTGCGGTAGCAGGGTGTGGCTTTCTGTCTCTGTAATTGTTGACTGGCTGGGCTAAGAGTAGATACCCCAAACCCCTCTGCTCTTCGTGGTGTAACAGGTAAAGAGACCTAACCCATGTGAGAAGAAATGGTCTACACTTCGGAAAAATAGAAAATCACTGCTTGGAGGAAAAGCCATTAGGAATTCCTCAAACTGGGGTTTCTATGTCCCCTTCTCCCACCCCAGGGGCCCATGGCCCCGGGTATAGCATGAAGTTAATAGACAAGAGCCCTGCTCTTTGGAGCTTAACTCCTAGCACTGAGGTCGGCAGACTTTCCCTGTAAAGGCCCAGATAGTAAATATTGTAGTCTGTGCAAGCCATATGGTCACTATAACTACAGCTCTGTGGCAGTAATTCAAATAAGCCCAAAACAGCACATAAACAAATGGACATGGCTGTGTGTGTGTGTGTATGTGTGTGTGTGTGTGTGTGTGTGTGTGTGTGTGTGTGTGTGTGTGTGTGTATACATAGAGAAAGCAGATTGTGGGAGGGAAAGATCTCGCCAGCTGGAAAGATATATACTTTTTCTGCTGTGATTTCTAAGTGGACAGAATGAAGCTTGGGACCACCATGGCCATAGTGCATGCCTGCCTGAGCATGTAACCAGAGGAGGATGGAGCTTCCTGTCATCCATGACATCTTTTAAGCAGCGGGACTCAGCTTCGTGACCATGTGTGAGGTCACCCCCTCCCCCACCGGCCCCTTGTCTTTGGTTATCTCAGTTTATAAACTTTCCTTTGGTTTTTTTTTTCTTTCTGATATAGGGTCTCACTATGCAGTGCTGGCTGGCCTGGAATTCACTGTGTAGACCAGGCTAGCCTTAAACTCACAGCAGTCTGCCTGTCCTGCTTTCTGAGTGCTGGGACTGAAGGTGTGCGCACCACCATACCCTGCCTTCTTTCCACTTTTTTAAGTAGTTGACATTGATGTTCAGCCATTTGTAACCAGAGTTATGTCTAATACATCACCCCCAAAACAAAACAAAATGAACCCAAACCCATTCTTGAACTTGTTTGCTCCTAATCCTGGAAATCTCACACACCTCCCAAAGTTTCTGCTGTCTCCTCTGGGTCAGATCATTCTCATGTCTTTATTTATTTAGGGTCCTAGTCTGTGCCAGGCCCTGTTTCCTATTGCTACTAGGTTTTTTTTTTTTTCAATTTTTATTCATTAGTGTGTGTGTGTGTGTGTGTGTGTGTGTGTGTGTGTGTGTGTGTGTGCAGGTGTGGACATGCCACAGTGCATAAGTAAGGAGGTCAGAGGACAACATTCTGATGTCAGTTCTTACCTCCAGCCATGGGATCCAGGATCTGAAGTCATATCATCAGGTTTCCATGGCAAGTGCCTTGACCTGCTGACCCATCTGTCTAGCTCTGCGTGTTTTTTGTTTGTTTGTTTGATTACTGACTGATTGTTTGATTGATTACTGATTGATTGTTTGATTGATTGATTATTCAGACAAGTGTTGCTCTATGGACCAGACTGGCCTGGAACTCACTGAGGATAGCCTCAGACTCACAGTGATCCTATTGCCTTTGGGTCCCTGTGTGAGGATTACCGGTGTGAGGCACCACATTGGCTTCCTGTTAGACACTTCATCCAAGGTGTCTTGTAAGCATAATATATCTGAAACACAAGTCACACCTAACTTCCAACTTGCTGAATATGATGTGCTTTATAATACTAAAAATAATACTAATTGTTAATACTCTTACTCTGTGCCAGGCCCTTGTCGTGATTTGAACGACAGTGGCCCCCAAAGGGAGTAGCACTATTAGCAAGTGTAGCTTTGTTGGAGTAGGTGTGGCCTTGGTGGAGGAAGTGTGTCACTGTGGAGCCAGGCTTTGAGGTCTCATATATGCTCAAGTCACACCCATTGTCTTGGGTCATTCCCTGTTGCCTGTGAGTCAAGTGTAGTGGATAGCTGTTCTGTCTATGACCTTGAAGAGCCGCCCTTATGCAGCAGGTACCTGCTCTACCTGCCTATGACCTAGAAGTACATGCCCCTGGGGCATGGTCTCTCCGAAACTCTTAAGACCTGAGCTGCACATAGGCACCCTCTCTTTGCTCCCTCGTGGTTTGGATGTGGGACTGAGACAGGCGGCCAGAACAGCGTTCCAGAACCTGTGACAGTTTGGTTCTGTACAGTGAGCTTTTCTCCCTTAATAAATTCCTTTGCCCTTTAAGCAGACTCCGTGGATTTCTTGCTATAGTCCAGATGTAAGAACCTTCAGCTCCTTCTCCAGCACCACATCTGCCTGCATGCTGTCTTGCTTCCCACCATGATGATAATGGACTGAACCTTTGAACTATAAGTGAGCCACCACAATTGAATGTTTTCCTTTATAAGAGTTGCCGTGGTCATTGTGTCTCTACACATCAATAGGAACCCTAACTAAGACACCCTAATTAACTGATCTGATGTGAGCCCCACACATTGCTACATTTCAAGCATGCTAATGTACAGAATGTTGGGAATTTGTGGGTTAGCACCTCACAGAGAGCCAGCAAATAGTTGGTAGATGTTTGGTTGACTGACTTGTGTCCCAGTACAGATACAATGTTCATAATTTTGTTTTGTTTTGTTTTGTTTTGTTTTGTTTTGTTTTGTTTTGTTTTTCAAGACAGGGTTTCTCTGTGTAGCTGTGCGCCTTTCCTGGAACTCACTTGGTAGCCCAGGCTGGCCTCAAACTCACAGAGATCCACCTGGCTCTGCCTCCCGAGTGCTGGGATTAAAGGCATGTGCCACCACCGCCCGGCCCAATGTTCATAATTAATCGTTCCACTTGGTTATCAGATGCCTACCCTGGCAGACATTTGTGTGGAGCTGCAGATAATGATGGCAATGATGGTAATGGTGATGGTGATAGGAACTGAAGCAGGGCTGGGGAGCTGGCTGAGTTCGTGAACTGCTGGCTGTGCAAGCGTGAAGATCTGAGCTCAACTCACATTGCTCCTGGGAAAGCCGGCCACAGTGGTGCACTTGTAATTCCAGCATTGGCGAGGCAGAGACAGGAGAAGCCCGAGAGCTGGCTGGACAGCCTGACTGAATTAGTGAGCTCCTGGTTCAGTGAGAGATGATGTCTCCAAATTAAGGGGAGAAGATTGAGGAGCAAGTGATGCGTCATGTCAGCCTCTGGTCTCCACGCGCGCACACACCACCCCTGCACATTCATATGTACCTGCATACACACACATGAACACATATAGGTGTGCACACAAAACCTGAAGCACACATCTATTCCTAGTGCTGCTTCTCTCACATCCACGAAAGAGTTAGCCAGTAAGAAGTCGGGTCAACACAGTTCTCTCTCTGCATTCTTCTTTTCTTTCCTAATGGGAACCTGTAGCATGAGTCTTAAAAGGTCTTATTAATAAAATCAAACCTGAGGCCAGTTATTGGGGTGAACACTGGAAGGTCAGAGAGACAGAATAAGCCACAGCTATCTCACCTTGCCGGATCCTCAGCTGGTCTTGTTTCCTCAGACTGGAAGCCTCTATGTCCTCATATCCGAATGAGCCTCAGCTGAACTGTTGCTTCTTGAAAGCCTAAATGCTTAACCAGGCCAAATGCTTCTCCAGGCCAAATGCTTCTAGTTTCTGGTCCTCACGCTTTATATACCTTTCTGCTTTCTACCACCACTCCCTGGGATTAAAGGTGTGGGTCACCATGCCTGGCCGTTTCCAATGTGGCCTTGAACTCACAGAGATCCAGAGGGATTTCTGTCTCTGGAATGCTAGGATTAAAGGCGTGTGCTATCACTGCCTAACCTCTTTTTAATATTGTGGCTGTTCTGTCTCTGACCCCAGATAAGTTTATTAAGGTACACAATATTTTGGGGAACACAATACCACCACAGGAACCTATGCCTTCCCAGCCACTCCATATAGGGCTCTTTGCAAGACAGCAGGCTTCCTGCATCAACAGAGCTGACTCACTGGGAATAGCCCAGTTCCTCCTCATCCCCAAGGCCACCGTTTATAAAAAGCTTAGTTAATTTGTCACTTTGGAGAACTTTTGGATACAACTAAGTTATTTTCTTAATGAGGTTTGGCTCCAGGGAGTGGGTAGGGACACATTTTTAGTTTGTGTCCTAAAACATTCTTGAGAGAGAGTTTATGTCAATGGTTGTCGCCAGTTGTTTAAAGATATTCACTAATGAGTTCTGGCCTTCTCCCTCAACGAATCATGCTCCTCTGTGAGTGGGGCTACTCCTCACTTTGTGTGGCATCTTGCAACTGCTCTCAAGATACTCACACCAGTAGGAAGAGATTTGGAGGCTTGGAAAGGACATCTTTATCCAGGGAAGCATCCCCATAGTTACAGCCTAACAGTGTAGAGCAGATCTGACTTGGGACTTACCTTAGAAGCCAAATGAGATTTGAAATGCAAAATCTGAGGTTTTTTTTTCTTCTTTCCTAGCCCAATTCTGCTTAAAGCCAGAAGAAAACAGAACAGACCTGAGAAGATGCAGAGCAGAGGGGCCTGGCCAACTTTGGGAACCAAGAAGAGAACAAGCCATGGAATCAGAGCAATGCCAAAGTCAGGGGTATGTGCCCAAGTTCAGACCCTATACAAACATTGCCCTGTTGATAATCTTTGACCCTTGGTTTTAGGGAAAATTCTGGAATGTTCTAGATCAAGACAGAGGGTAATTGTGGGGACTATGGCATTGAGTGTCCTCTGTGGTTCTTTGTTAAAATAAAATTGACACTGATTGGGGAAATTGGTTTTTCACTGCATTGGCCCATTGAGAAAGAAAGGGATATTTTTTGTCCCCATTTTATAGGGCATATTATCATGTTAAACGGGATATAATCAGAAAAGAAAAACTCCTCCAGGTCTTTTGATGAGAAGCAGTTTAATATGGGGAACTGATGAAATAAGTATTGCAAGAGTCACGAGGCCCAGCAGAGGATGGTAACGAGACAGAAATCAACAGCATCAAGAAGCCCCTGTCACCAAGGGATGGAAGAAAGATGGAGAGGCTGCTACACCAAGCAGAAGTAGCCAGGTCCCCAGTGGGAGCTGAAACATTGCAAGGGCTTCTGAGAAGGACCTGAGACAATGGAGGGAAGGACTTTCCATAGAAGCTGAAGCCACGGAGGGGACATTTCCAGAGACACCACGGAAGCAGAGATGGGAAGAAATCCCCCAGTTTGTCTCTTCTTCTCATCTCACCCGAGGAAGAAGGCAGGATTGGAAGTGCGGCTTCCTGTGAGACTGTGAACTACGCAATGCGGTTGTGTCATATGTATCCTAGATAAGTGTGAACAAACATCTGTTCACCCTGGACAGGACACCAGGAACACACCAAGGAAACATCTCCACCCACGTCTACCTTAGTAAACCGGTGAATTCATTGGGGTTACTTACAGGAGTATTAGTGAGAAGTTCCTGACAGAAGCATGACTACTCAGAGGCAGTTGCACCACCCAAAAGACCACCCCAGCATGAGTGCAACTCACAAAAGCTGAAACCTCCAGAGTTCCTAGCAGGGACATCAGCCAGTTGGAGAGTCTCCTGTCCCTGGCAATTGTCACTGCTTATAACTTTAGAGAGGGTCCTTCTGGATATTGTAACTTTCAGGACCTTCCTGAGCCTTGTCAGTTTCTTTTATTCCCTGGGCCTTGTCTGTTTCTTCTCCTTCCTGAGTCTTATGACCCTCCCTCCTACCTTCTCCTAGGAGGGAACATTTCAATTGGGAGGAGAACAGCTGTACAATGGATGGATCTGAGAAGATAAGCATCTGACAAGCTAGCCCTTCCCCCACTCCCTGGGACATATGTTTCCTCCAGAGCCAACCTGAGCATCGTCTCTTTAAAGGAATACATCTCCCTGGGCCACCTCTCTCCCTTTATATGTCTTCAGGGTCTAGCATGAAGGGTTAATGACCTGAAAACCTCAGGTGAGCTGAGAAACTCTGGACAGGGAAGACGTCTCCCTGACAACAGCTTGTGGCAGTTATTAAAATACGGAAGCTTCAGATGAGAAAATCCACATACCCACTGCAGGGACACTAGTCCACTCGATCATGTGGCTCTGTCAGACCTTGCCTTTCTCCTCCATTCCCTCTGCCTTGCTAGGAACTGTTAGAGTGCATTCCTAAAGCTAGCCACTAAGGTCTATCCCCTTATTTGGCCACTTCTTCCTCCTGAGACTGACTATCAAGGTCCAGCTATCAAAGTACTGAAGTATAGCAATCAAAATCCCCCTTTGAGCCGGGCGGTGGTGGCGCATGCCTTTAATCCCAGCACTCGGGAGGCAGAGCCAGGTGGATCTCTGTGAGTTCGAGGCCAGCCTGGGCTACCAAGTGAGTTCCAGGAAAGGCGCAAAGCTACACAGAGAAACCCTGTCTCGAAAAACCAAAAAAAAAAAAAAAAAAAAATCCCCCTTTGGCTCATATAATTAACTTGCTCAATTAAAATTAAACACCTCATCCTAACACAGGGTTTTCCATTTTATCTTTATAAACCACCATTTGCCCATGTCCCCTCTATCCAGAGGCAATCCTTTGTCCCTGTGGGACAAATATCCCTGCCCCCTTTCCCTTGTCCCCTTCCCCTTCTCCCTCATCCCCATCTCCTTTACCACCTCATCCTAGCCCATTCTAACACGGACCTCTCCCTTCTCCTCTTAAAAATTACACCGGCAAGGTCATTTGCTGCTGTTTTTCTGCCCAAGTCAGGAAGCAGCCACTTTAACTTTTCTTCCCCATTTAATAAAGATCTCTCTGTGAAATCAGATGTTTGGGTGTGGCTTGTGCCTAATCCGGGGTCCAGGAGGGAGCCCCTGCTGTACAGGGGTCCCCTTCACCAACCTCTCTCCCTGAAAATGGAATCTTCCACCCCCATGTTCCCTTTTCTGCCCTATAAGGCCCCAAGCACCCTCCCTGTGCATGGACCACAGTTTCTACTCCTTCAGAGACAGCTGCCCTTCATTGTTCTGATTAAAGGATGATCTGCTTATGAAAAATAATTAATAAAAGAATTCAGAAGAAGGAAGGGTTCAATGTCCTACGACAGGGTAAACTGAGACCCAAAGTTCCAGAGCTGTAGCACGGTGCCCATGGTCATTCTTTCAAGATGGAGCAAGGGGAGAAGCCTTGCTGGTTTTTCACAATTAGACTTGCTTTTGTTATATTTTCCTGGCAAGTGCCCTAGTTCCTTATATTATTAGTGTGGATTTTGTTTTGTTTTGCTTTCTTCACATTCTTAAAAAGTCATTAGAAGATTAAGGAAACCAAATCTGCATGTTCCCAGGGGGCTAATCCATTTTTTCTGACTTTTTGAACAAAGAAAAACTTGTTATCGGAAAAGCCCAAGTCAGCATGGCCAGTCTAAGAAACTGTGCTCAGAAAAGCCCAACTCTCTGAGATAAGATACTGACAAGTGGTTGTCTCCTTAACACTCTGAAGGCTTGAACAGGTTTAGGGATTTCTTTTGGGATTTTTCACATGGTGGTAGAGGAAGAAATACTCTTTTTGTTTATTACACTCACTAACTTTTTTCTCTCTCATCCAGGTTACCTTTAGGCAAACTTTAGATGTTTTTATTAATTGAATTTGTTCTTTGATGATTTCATACCTGTATATAATACATTCTGATTATTCTTACCTCCTTATCTCTCTTCCACAGCTGTCAAATCTCCTCCTTGTTACAGATCCCTTCACATATTCGTGTAGCTTTGTTTGGTTTAACCAGGACTGTCTGGACGACCGTGGGTATGGAACTATCCAATGGGGCCTGGTGAGTTACACAGTTGAAGTTAAGACTTTCCCAGTAGTTCTACACTTGAAGATAAGGATTCCCCCTTCCCAGAATTTTATCAGTTGCCAATAATTCACCAGGAATTAAGCCTCATGACAATAATTCACCAGGAATTGAGCCTCATGAAGAAGTAAGCCCTCATGATCCCCTCCCACATCCCTGATCCCCTCCCACATCCCTGATTGGCTGTTGTTAGGTCTGGTCTTGTACAAGCCAGTGCTATGTACACAGAGGCTATGAGTTCATGATTGCACTGGGCAGAACACAGTATTTTATCCCCTTCTCCTAATCTTCTGGCTCTTACATTCTTTACACTCATTTTTCTTAAATATTCTCTACGCCTTAAAGGAGCTGGTATAAATATCCTGTTTTGGACTGAGCTGTCAACCATTCCTTATTCTCAGTATCCCGAGCATCCAAGAGTCTCTACATTCATCACTGGACGTTACAAACAGAAGGTTTTCTGATTAAAAGTGAAAGTAGCATTTGATGACTTGATAAAAACATAAATGTCTAGAAGGTAATTTGACACTGTGCAGATTTAGCTAAATAACAGTAGTAAGTTCTCTTCCAGGGCCAATGATCTCCCCAGTCGTAGAGTTTTGACTGAGTTTACAATACCAGGCATGAACTCCTTCCTGAAGAGAAGGATTCGAATTCTTTCAGAAAGTGGTTGGTAGCCCCATAACAGTCATGCCACTGTTGCAGAAGTGGATGTATCTTGCCTCATTGGATAGTTCCATACCCACGGTCGTCCAGACAGTCCTGGTTAAACCAAACAAAGCTACACGAATATGTGAAGGGATCTGTAACAAGGAGGAGATTTGACAGCTGTGGAAGAGAGATAAGGAGGTAAGAATAATCAGAATGTATTATATACAGGTATAAAATCATCAAAGAACAAATTCAATTAATAAGATTCACAGTTGAGTAAGACTGATGATACCTTTTCTTCCACGGTGGCTTGCTTATACCTTCCCACATTATGAAAGCTAGCCAGGTTGAAAGAAGCTTTTAGTTTCATCGTGACAAAGCTGTGTGCTGTATCAACATTAGGGTCATATCATCTAGTTCTGGATGAAAGGAAAAGTGTTGGCTCAGGATCCCCAAGCCAAGTTCTCAGCACAAAGATTTATTTGCCCCAGATGGACAGAGGGCAGGGAATAAGAGACAAGTACAGGAGATAGAGGACAAGGGAGAAGGGGAAGGGAACCAGAGAAAGGGGCCAGGGGTATTTGTCCCTGTGTGGGACAAAAGACTTTCTCTGAATAAGGAGGAGACAGATGTGGCACATAGGAAAATGGCAGTTTGTAAAGGTAAAAAGGAAAACCCTGTGTTAGGGTGAGGTGCTTAATTTTAATTAGGTATATTAATTAGGTGAGCCAAAGAGGGCTTCTGATGGCTGAACTTCAATACTTTGAAAGCTGGACCTTGATAATCAGCCTCAGAGGAGGAAGTAGCCAAATAAGGGAATTGACCTTGGTGGCTAGCTTTAGGAACGTAATCTAACAGTTTTTAGCAAGGTGGAGGAAATGGGGAGAAGGGCAAGGCCTGCCAGAGCCATATTCTCACCATACTCAAGCTGGCAGGAGTCTTTTCACTGGTGAGCAGCTGAGAAGAATGTCAAGAGACTGTATTGTTTAATAGACCTCTGGGGCTTACAGACCAGAAGGCCAACAGCTCTTAAGAAGATAGCACACATCTGGCAACAGATGTTTTGTTTAATAATCCATGGCTTCTAGGAACACCATTATCCAGCCAAGCAGGATCCCTACCTTCTAATTCTAATTTATTATTTTCATTTATATTCTTAATTGGCTTACAAAATAGTAGACAGACATTTGTAAGAGTTTAGTTATAATTGCTCTACACAGGGGATAATGTTTCTTCCAAAACATTACACAACACAGGCTACTGCCATTTGCTCCCGAGGACTTGTTGATAAGACCCAACTGCTGAGGACATCACACACTTTGGTCACAGGACATGCAAAAATCACACTGATGCTAACAAGGGAGTTTCCTCCCTATTGTCTAGCTTTGATAGTACTGGAAGGTGTTATGTAAGCTAATTGTGGAGACAAGTCAGTGTGAACCCTTTGAGCTGCACTAGTGACCAGCCTGGCCAGATATACCATGAGTGCTATAGTGGCGTGAATGTTATAGGGGTAACCAAGTGTTTCTGGGTGGATTTAAGTCCTACTCCACAAGGGGAAACACCTGTAAATATGACCAAGCACCCAGAACTAGGAAGTTCATAGTACCCATGGGGGGAGCTTACTACCATTATTTTGCTAAAAGTATCAAACTGCCTTTTAAATATGTATATCTATATTCCCCCCCCCCCCATCCCCTCAGGCCCATTCAATGAAAAGACCAGGGTTTTCCTTATCCAGGGAACATGCACACCACGGGGGACCCAGTTCTGTGAATGTGCATACATGGAACATTCAGTTTGAGTACCCATCAGTCTTCCACCTTTTATCCAAAGTCCAGAAGCTGCTCTCTCCAATAGAAATGAAGTCATGGTAGCTGCCGCACTGGGGAGTCAAGAGACACAACCATCACTAGAAATGGTATGGGAGTGATGTGGCTTCCTTCCTGCCATCCACATTTGGAGGAAGAACCAACCTGAAGACTTTCTAACATACAAGACTCACCTTCCTACTCACTCGGAGAATTCCTGATCCAGCAAACCTGCCTGTACACCACATGAAAAGGTCCTCCAGTCCACCCACTACATATTTCTCCAGAGTTCCTCAACTTGGCCATTACAGATTTCCCCACCGACTCCCAGCCCACCCATTACAGACTTCTCTACTGTCTCCCAGCCTGCCCAGTATAGACTTCTCCACCATCTCCCAGCCCACCCATTTTAGACTTCCCCACTCTGCCCCAATTCATCCATTACAGACTCCTCTACTGTTACCCAGCCCACCCATTATAGAGTCCTTCACTGTCCTCCAAATCACCATTACAGAATTCTTCCAACCAAATAAATCCCTTAGCTTTGAAGTCCAAGGCTCAGGCTTCTTGCCTGCCTGACATACTTCAGACTTTACCCCATCTCTCATGAACTTGCTTCATTTTCATTTCTCCTGTCAAAAAATACCCAGTTCTTCTTATAACATATTCAACAGCTTTAAGTTTTGATCTGAAACAGGTTTATTCAATATTTGTCACCGTGATACTTTTCTATTGTTGTTATAAGTCACCATGACCAAGGATACTTAGAAAAGAAAGTGTTCATCTTACAGTTTCATAGGGTTAGAGTTCATGACTATCATGGCAGGCAGCAGGACAGCAGGCAGATAGGCATGGTACTGGAGTAGTAGCTGAGAGCTCACATCTTGAGACACAATGAGGCAGAGAGACACTGGGAGTGGTACTATCTTTTGAAACCTCAAAATCTACCCCCACTGACACACCTCCTCAAACAAGGCCACACCTCCTAATCCTTCCCAAACAGTTCCACCAATTGGGGACCAGATATCTAATATATGAGCCTATGGAAGCCAAACCACCACACTGTGCATGAATTAATATTCTTTAGAAAAGGAAAAAGTGTCCTGTGATCAAACGGATTTTTTAAATGCTGGGCTTGTGGTGTTGGTGGCCATGGTCAGTGTCCTTCTGCACCCTGACTTTGTATGACTCTCAGCAGCTACATTTCCGTCATCCCCTGGGAGCAGCTCCTCCAACAGAAGGACAGTGACTGATGTGGAACCCTATGCTCTCTCTAGTTGCCCTTTTGGTGGGGTGACAGCACAGCACATATTCCCCCAAAAGGACTGAGTCCCTGCTCTGTAAGCAGCCCAACCTGGCTGCTTTCATTTCCTATCACAGTCCTCTCACCTGTCAGGACACAGGAACTTCTGTCCCAGTCAATGGTTCCAGGGAACTCAAATTAGTCAAACTCAGTGAGTTTGTGCTGTAAATCTCCAAGGAAGCCTGAGTCCTTTCCCAAGCTGGAGAACACTGTTCTCACAGTCCACCTGGAGGGACCAAGGTCCTAGAGAATGCTCTCTGAGAATGATGTTCCTTTTAATTTGCAGAGCTATGGATCGAACCCAGGGCCATGCTACGAAAGGGTGGTACCACTGAGCTACACCTCCCACCCTTTGTTTCTGGAGACCAGGTCTTACTAGGTAACCTAGCCTCCTGCTTCAACCTCCCCAGCTCACATTACAATTTGTACACCAGGCTCAGCCAGGCAGCATGGTTTGATGCCGTCGTAGCATTCCTGAGAGGGAAAAAGCCAAGAATGGAATAGATGATCAAGATGGAAAGGTGAAAAGATATCGGCTGGCAAATATTGGGCTCTCTAGAAATATTCAGAGTTGGGACTTTCCTCTCAAAGTTTCAGCCTGTTGAGACACAGCGGGCGTGCGCAGTTATCAGGTTTATTTGCTGTTATGATTTCTGCTTTGCATTCTAGTCCTCACACTTCAATTGTGGCGTGGGAATTATACTAACTCCTGGTGAATTCACACTCCACACACAACTTGAGCTGCTGTGACAGAACTAACCCTCCCGCTTTGAATCTGCCATGAGGAAGTGGTACCAACCTCCTAACACTGCGAGGCCTGTGGGAAAAGATGCTTTAGAATGGAGCGATTATGGTGGGAGATCAACATCTGAGATGAATGGAAGGTGGCAGGGGACCTTTTCTCAACCATTTGGTTAGAGCAGGATTGATTCCAGGCCCGGGAAGTATTCAAGCGACACAGTAATGCCTGCAATATTTCAAAATAGGATGTATTTTGCAGTGGGAAAATTTGAAATGTGCTCTGCTGTCAAATCACAGGCAATTAATAAAGTTGGTTGAGGATGCAAGGGAGGAAGTCATCCGTGAAACACTGGGTCAAATCTACCTTTGGATTCTAGTCACCAGCAGCATATGGCACTCTCTGAATTTCAACATAGGCTGGGAGTCTTTGCCTCTAGAAGGACATGGAAAGTGTTTCTGTCCCGGGAAACCTGATATTCCATAGCAGGTTCAGAGAATTCTGTCTGGACACACCATACACATGTTTGGGCCTCCCCTGGGCCTTTGTGTCCATTGTTTAATACGTAAATGGGGTATGATGTTTCTAATAAGAATGCTCCCAGATGTTTCTGATTTCCTCACTAGAGTTGAGTATCTGGGCTGGGCTGGCCTCCACCCCTCCAAAGAGGCATTGTGTGCAGATCAGCCCTTTAAACTCAAAATCTAGAGAAGAAAGAAGATGAGAGAATTAAGTCAGAGGGCAGGGCTTAGAATGCTGGGTGTGGGGGTGGTGAGCCAGAGATGCTTCGGTGTAATCCGATGTTTCCTGTTCCCAACTGCCTGTTCCCAAATACTCAGCAGCTGCTTCCAAATTACTACACTGAGGCTTATATTACTTATAAATCTTGGTTGATAGCTCAGGCTTGTTACTAGTTAACTCTTACACTTAAATTAACCCATATTTCTATTTATGCTTGCTGGGTGGCTGGTTGACATCTTTCCTGACTCTACCCTCCTTCTTCCACTTCATTCTCAATTTGGCTTTCCCGCCTAACTTCCTGCCTAGCTACTGGCCTGTCTGCTTTTTATTAACCAATGAGAGTAATACATATTCATAGTGTAGAAAAGGATTGTTTAACAGCACTTCAGGAACTAAGAAAAATGAATGTGGAAGAAGAGAGGAATGTACTAGAGTAGCTGAGGTCTATGTTGGTGCTCCTTGTGTCTGGAAAAATATATGTCAAGGACAGGTATGATGACCTTGAAGTGACTTTTGATGCTGGGCTGGATTCTCTTTGCTTCCAATTCACCTTGGAGTTGGGTTTTGAGGATCAGAGTTTAAAAGGCTACACAGAGGTACATCCTGCCTCATGGTCTGTAAGCAGCTTCTCATACACACACACACACACACACACACACACACACACACACACACACACACACATACACACACACTAACAGCCAGTACAAATGGGTATGGGACTTCCACAGCAACCTGCTTCAGATTGTCTTTCCTTACTTTTTATGGGCAACTCAGCTCCAGTATTTTCTGACTTCTAACTCTTCAGTGGTCCTCCCCTACTCGCTGCAGCAAGGGCTCATCCATTATCTGTTGATTTCTGGACATAGGATCGGTTTTAGGTCTCAGGCTGAGGAAGCATCAATAAAAACTGTGACATTTAGAACTTACCACCCAGAAGCTGAAATGTGTTAACAGAAATTCCAGAAAGCCATGGAGACTCTTAGATAAATTAGAAATGATAGGAAAGAGAGATGCTATTTTCTGGTCAACAGCCAACCCACTGATGATTGAACAAAGTCAATAGCCTTTGGGACCTCCATGACCTTACCACAGTGAACTGCTGTCCTTCTTTGTACTTTAAAGATCAGCCCCCTCCTAGCTCAGTTGAGTTCTCCCAAATGGGCTAGGTCCCTGGGAACTGCCTGGGTAGCCCTTCCTTGCCTCTTCATTATTTTTAGAAACTGAAGCTGCAGAACCCAGAATTCTTTAGGTCTGGGATGAAATCTTCAGTTGCTTTTAGTTGGTTTTCTACCCTTTTTCATTACCTTTTCATATATATTTTAGTACCTATTATAGGACAGTGTCACTGCTGGGCTCAGAAATATAGTGGCAATGTCTGTTCTGGAAAGGCCTCAATGCAGTGGGAAGACAGGGAATAATGAGAAAAGGCTACTAGAACTGGGGCTCAAGTGCCACCAGAGCAGAGATGGAGGGAGGGGGAGGTGGGAAGAGGAGAGGTGGAGAGGCTTCCAGGAAGGGTGCCCGCTAAGGTGACCTCAAGGGTGTGTGGGAGGTGTTAGCAGAGGAGAGACACACAGAGTGGACAGATGTTCTGACCCTCTGCAATCCTACAGTCTTGAATGTCCCCCAAGCCTTCTTTACTTAGTAAATTGCTTCCAAAGCCCAAAGCCTGACTCAAAGGATGCTACTTCTCTGGAGGTCTTCTTGACTCCTATCACCCTCAAGCTTCTGGCATGAAGCTCTCTGGCTCCTCTATAAAAACTTCTCACACAGCATCATTATGTTTCTGTAAACCTGTCACCCCAGATGACCAGGAAAGCCATGGATCTTGTTCATCTCGGTGACCTAGTGAACCTCAAAGCCTGGAATTTAGGATTTCAATATTCAGATCTTGAGACAGCTAATTGATGTCATGATTGCTTTTCAGGTGTCAGCTTGGACAGTGGTTGGTACTTGCTAGGTAGAATATTTGACTAGAATACGTCAGGCCACGCTACTGAGACCAAGCCTCAACCCAGTAAAGATAATTCTGGGGGAGTTGGGAATTCACCTGTCAGAAATGTGTTTCTTATTCACTCCTCTTGTCAGTCAGCAGTAGGAGGGAGAAGAAGCAGAAGAGAGAGTTCTTCGTGTGCCTACTCATGAACTCAGGAGGTTGAGATTCCACCATTTAAGATGTCATCTGTGGCCAGAGCAGAAGAGTCGTCTAGAAGGATTCAGAATGGTTCTTCCACATAATCATCCACATTGATATGTCATTCACTTAAGCCTTACAAAAATTGCAAGGGGGTTGAAAAAAACCCCTCTCCTTCCAGTGAGGGGCTGGGGTGGTGAGGGAGAAGTAGATGGAGTGTCTGGTGGCCTGTGGACTCTGCTACATGTAGGAATGTCAGTCCCCTTCCTTGTCTATGAAATGGTGATGAAGGAGAGCCGCCAAACTGTGCTATCTGGCTTGGGCTCAATTGCTCTGGCTGGAACGAACTCACAGTTTCCTGTGAGGCCTGGAGTACAGGAAGCCCTCGTGAGCCATTCATTTCTCTATGGAAATGCATCAGAGCCAGCCTGGCTGGCCCTGGCTCTCTTCCCCTAGTGCAGTACTGTCTCCATCAGCAACACAGGTGCCACAGTGACTGGGCAGTGTTTCCCTACCCAAGTGTTTCTCCGGAGGATGTCTGACCCCAGGGACTCTGCTTCAGAGACGAGCTGTAAAACATGATTATGTAGCATTGCATTCACTTTCTGTCCACATTTTCTTTTGTTCTCTCTGGTATTCTCTCTGGTGCCAACTCTTTGAATTACTGCCACGTTCTGTGTTTCCATTTAATCAGCTAGCTCATCTCTGAGATTGCTGTCACCCAGGGCTTCAAATGAAGAGCTTTGGGTAATCATTTCTCAGTGTCTTCCCACCTCTCCCTAACACCTCTTCCCACCCACCTATTATCCCATGCATCTTCTTTCTGCCCTTAGCTGGGACTCATTTTTGAAAGTCAATTTAGCTTGCTTTCTGCTCGGGCCTATTAATGCAATGAATTTCAATGCTATTGCCTTCATTAATTCTATGTGTGCTACAGACTGACTCGGGAGATGCCTGTCCACCCACGTGTTCACTTTTCAGAAGGGAGAGAGAGCAGTGCCTGCCTTAGATGTGGGGCTTCACACAGCTTCTGCTGATTCCCTTCCTCTCTCTCTACAGTGAGTTGAGCTTCACTTACATAGCTTCTCTCTCTGGCCTTTTCCTACCCTCTCACCCTGGCTACAGTCTCCGATTCTGCTTGCTCACAATGGGGAGAGGTTTACACTACAGCTGTCTGTCTGTCTGTCTGTCCGTCTGACGGATGGAACATTCCACCCAAATCTCTCCCAGAGTCTCCCAATCTATAAGGCAGAGGAAGACAAGAGTGCTCTGCTCTCCTCTGTAGGAGCCTGATTGTTCTCTGGAGATGCTGATATCTTGACTGTGCCCTTGCCTCCCTCCTTGGCTTTCTAGTCCTTAAAATGTCAGGAAAACTTAAAAATCCTTCTGACATTTCACTTTGAGCCACGAGTTGTTCACTTTCTGTCATTATAACCAAAATACCCGAGGAAACCACTCAAGGTGGGAAGGATTTATTTTGGCTCACAGTTTCAGAAGATTTGGTCCATTGCAGTGGGGAGGCCATGGCAAAGCAGAGCAGCCCACATCATGGTAGGCCAGGAAGCAGGGAAAGAGATGACATCCTGGCTTTCTCTTTCTCTTCTCTTATTCCATACAAGCCCGAAGGGCAGGGGATGGTGCTGCCCACATTCAGAGTGGTTCTTCCCTGCTGACTTGATCCTTTCTGGAAATGCTCTTAGAGACACACACAGAGGTTCTTCTAGGTGATTCTGGATCTGGGTAATTTAACAATGAAAATTAACCATTACGAGCTGGCATCTGTCTAACTCATCAGAGGTGAGTGTAGCTACCATGGATCCTCTGTATCTTTGAATTCAGGAGAAAGTCATTTTCAGGCAGGGAATTGTGAATGAGTGGAGTGGAGAGGAGAGGGAAAGAGAGAGAGGGAAAAGAAAGAGATCACTCAGACCTTGGTCAGAAACATAGTAGATAGAATAAGAGGACTGAGAAGATTAAGACTCCAGACCCCAAGCTGCTCAACTTCCTTTTATCCAAACGTCACTCTTCTGTTAGGAGCTGTCCCTCAACTAGTTAAAAGATGTAGAGGGAGCCAAATACTTGAAAAATTCCTTGCACTTCTGAGCTTTTGTCACTTCATGAATGAATTCTGACTTGGAGAAGTTTGGCTATGGGCAATTTATTTCAACTTTTCATGATTTACATTTTTAAACACTAAATGGGGGATGATAATCCCAATTTCAGAAATTGTTGTGGTATAGGAAGAAAGTAAAGAAGTAGCACTGAAAATATTTCGTAGTATTTTAAAAATGTGAGCTCATTAGGTAAGTTACTGAGCCTGCCTATGGCTCCATGTTTGTCTGTCCAGGCCTATAATAAAGTAAACAATTGATGAAAACTATAAATTTATCATTCATGGGCCCAGAGGCTGGACATCTAAGATCAAGACAAATCGGGCCTAGTGTCTGGTAATGATGCTTCCTCATAGATTGTGCTGCCTGCATACCCTCACATGGCAAGAGGGCCAATCAGCTTTTTTACAAGGGTTGTAATTGTGTGAGTTACTTTTGTGTTGTAGTGACAACAATTTCTAACATACATAACATAAGGGCAGGTTTATTTCAGCTCATTGTTTCAGAGGCCTCAGTCCATCATGGTGAACTCTGTTGTGTCTGGACCATGTTAACATCATGATGTGAAGGGTACAGAGGAACAGAGTCAGTCACCTCACGGTGTCCAGGAAGCAGAGAGAATGAGACCAGCAACCGGGTACAATTTTCAAGAGTACCCTCTGAGTTTCCTATTTCATCCAGCTATGCCCTACCTCCTGAATTTCCTACCATCACCCAAAATAGTGCTACCTATTAGGGAACACGTGCTCACTGGGTGAGCCTGTGGGGAACATTTCATAGTCAGACCATAACAGAACTCATCCCATGAGAGAGGGAAGACATGAATCTTGAACCCAACCAGAAGTGGGCATCCATAGCACCCTCACCAATCAGTGAACTCCACACCCTCACTGCACTGCTCCGAGAATCCATGAGGGAATATGAATAAGACTTTTAAATGAGTATCTGACAATGGCAAGACCCTGGGGACACTCCAACAGTCCACGCAGTGCCTCCAGGACTGATTTATATATGAGGATGAGGAGGGGTAATCAGGGGAAGCCTAGACCTGAACCGGCCACTTAGCTCCATGTGGGCTGGCCTGGGCATTCATTGAGTGTCCGTCTCCCCATTGAGGGTACAAAATAACATGCTCTGTATAGTAAGGGGATTTGGTATGTGGGCATGGGGCCAAGAAGCTCTGAGGGTGATCATGAGTTAGAATCCTGGGGCAGACCAGCAGTAGCACCAACGGTCTGGATCTCGGTGTCTTCAAGAGGCCAGTGTGTAAAAGGGCTAGTTCTTAGAGTGACAGTGTCGAGAGGGGACAACCTTCAGAGGTAGGTCCCAAAGAAGGTCTTCCGGTCTTTGAGGGTGTGCCCTTGAGGAGTCTGTGGATCTGTGATGCCTCTCTGTTTACCTTTTGTTTGTTTGTTCCCAAACCATTACATCATACATCCCCAGTCATTATGCGCTGATGCTGTGCCTGCAGCCCAAAGCAACAGAACCAACCAGTCATGAACTGGAAACTCCAAGGTTATAAGCCGTTTTCTCTTTGTTAATTGATTGCCTTGGGCATTTTGTTGTATTGATGGAAAGCTGACTAACACATCTACCAATAAGAAGGGGACTCTTTCGAGAGAGGAAGGTAGCCCACTGTACACAGTAACTCATTCTCTTTTTCTCCAGTGTGCTTTCTTCTGAATTGGCCTGCCTTTTAGACGGTGTCCCTGTGACATTAAAAATGGCATCTGGAATCTTAAAGCTTCTAAAAGAGTCTGATTTACCTACTATCCAAAAGGAATAATTCATCTCCTCCACTTAGTGTCAGCTAGGGTCTTTTTTTGAAAGATAACACACTTTGGGTCATATGTCCAGCCCAAACTTTGCATAATGCCACGGAGAAGTGACATTCCAATTGGCCTGGTTTAGATCCCAGCCCCACTCTGGAGAAAGTTGGTAGTGCCAGCAACCTAGCTTCAAGCCGGAGGATGGAAAGTGGTGGTCTCCAAGGTCCTAGAAACTTGAAAATGGTGGGCATGAGTTGGAGCTCAGATTTCTTTCTTTGACCCCACGACAAGTCAGAGTTCCCAGAAAAAACTTGCTATTTCAATGCTCACTGTTTATCAAGGAAGTGTTCCCAGGGAAAATGTAGAAGGGTCAGGGCACTTCAGGACAAGGATGAGAAAGATGAAAAGTCTAGAAAGAGAACAGGCTCCAGGGCTAACTAGCCTGAACCCACAGAGGAGTCTGAAGTGGAAAGCACACTTCACAATGATCCCCAAATTTGGGGGCCGAGCCCGTCTGCCCAAGGTGCCTGCAGGAACAGAGAAGTGTTTAGGACAGCCGCCTCCCCTCGGCTACGGGCACTCTAGCTCCAGCAGGGCACCGGGAAGGATTAAAGGTCCCCACAGCAGGAACAGGAGTGCACTGAAGCGCACAGCACTGGAGGAATGGAAGAGGGCCACTAGCAGCATTTGCTGGAACCACAGAGTCCATGCCTTCTGTTCCATGCCCTGCTGCCCAGACAGAGATATGTTCCCTTTGCTTAGAATGAGGACACTTGGCTCTCAAATCCCTCCATGGGAGAAAACGGAGGAATTTAATGAGGATTGCAGTGCCGTTATGACCACTTCAAATAATCCATTTGGTTGCCAAGCCAAATGTGCTCCTGCATAGAGCAGCCTGTTGTTTCTGAACTGTTGCTGCTGTACAGATGATCCTTGATTCAGTCACAGCAGAATCAAAGCAGCAAACAGTTTGAACGACGGCATGCCCCAGAGGGAATTTGCTGTCCTATGTTTCTACCAAGAGCTTAGCAAAGTGTGTCTTGCCCCACAGGGGTGGTATGCACCATTAAGGACTGGCAAACGCAATTCTGATGTGTCACTGCACATCCTTTCCCGAGATGTGTGACTGGTCCTGCTTCTCTGGTCTGGGCCTTCCTGAATCTGCTGCAGCGGGGTTGTCTGGGTTTTTCCTTGGCCAGATTCTCTCTCTTTATTGCTAATGGGCTCTTATAAGCTACTGTACTAACGATGCCCCAAAACTCTCCTCCTCCATGAGCTGTATCTAAGTCATGGCAGCTACCAACTGTGTTTGGAGAAGCAGACAGTGGGCTGCCTGACGTTTTCCCCACAAGTCCCCAACCTTTCTCAGTCACTGGCTGTCTTCCCCCACCAGGCTTCCAGGTCTTCTCCAATGCTTCTCTCAACCAGGAACAGGTTTTTCCAGCCCTCATCCCCTACAAGGATGTTGCTCCTTTCCAGAATTCTACCCAGGTCTTCTAGCCTTCACTTAGCTCTCTGATTATTTGTTTAGCAGTGTTAGGATTAAAACACAGGGTCTTGTGCACACTAGGCAAGTACTCTGCCACTGAGCTACATCCCTAGCCTCATCCCTCCTTTTAAAGATGAAGGAAAGAGGCAGGATCAGAAAAGCAAATGATTAAGCAAAATTCTACATGAGTGAATGAATAATGAACACTTGAAATATTGAATGAATGAACTCACCATCTAATCTAGCTTTAACCATCCTCAGGCATTTTACTACATGCCCTGCAACACCTAAAAGTCATTTATTTAATGTGATCGGTTGCCTGGAAAGAATAGTTAATTTTTTCCCCTCCTGGAGAGAAGTCAGAGACAGAAGTACGTGGAAACACCAGTAAACTGGAAATTAGGATCCCCCTTCTCCTTGCCAGTCTTTGGATGAACTTGGGACTGTTTTAGACTTTCTGAGCCCTGGTTTTCAGGTTTGAGAACCATCTCTTGAGTAAGAATCCAATTTCCTCCACCTAACATCTGGATAACCCGGGGCTGGCATACCATCTCTTCCAGCAAAGAGAAAGAATCATTCATACCTCTAGGAGGCTGTTGGTTTGTGTTGTTTGTTGGCTTGTTTGTTGTTTGGTTTTGGTGGTGGTATTTTTGTTTTTCCTTTTTGAGGGAAGATATCATTCTATAGTGTGGAATAGCTCCAATCTTGTGGTCCCCCTTCCTCAGCTTCCTGGCTGCTAGGATCGCATGCCTGCACCACCATGCCTGGTGCTCACGAGCTGCTTAAAAAACTTAATAATAGGCCTCCCAGGTGCTTTGCCCACAGCTAATAATTACAGTCTCTAAGTCCTTATTCAAACTGACACCATGAGAATACTCACTCAAGAATGCTTCATGCAATTTCTCTTTAAAAGAAATGCAAAACCAATAGACCCATGGGGCGGGGGGGGGGGGGGG
>CABHPR010142624.1:31425-48590 GCA_902168415.1 Peromyscus melanophrys | reverse complement strand
CATCTGGGAGGACCCTTTAAAGGAGCTGTGCAGGTTATCAATCACAAGGCTCCTTCCCACAGGTGAAGGAGCACAACACCCTCTTCACTGGTAGAGTACCATGTCCAAGCAGTCTCAGGGTCCCAGCAAAAAGCCCTTCATGGAGTGACAGGGGTACTTGTCAGGAGTTGGTGGCTTGCAAGGTCTGGTGAGATTCCTTTGAATTGCCCTGCCTTCACGGAACCCAAAGGAGCACTGCTGAGCTTATCTGCCCCCCACTAGTATCAGGCGATTTCAAAGGAGACAGAAGAGGAGTTGAGGTTCTTGGTTCCTTCCTGTGAAGCCTCTGGGCTTCTGATGAAAATTGGTCACCTTTTGGAGGTAATCTTTAAGCTTAGTCTGTACCCAAGTTTTTCTTTTGGGTCACCAACCGGCTCCCAAATCATGACTTATTAGTTTTGAATGTTCAGCCCAGCATGAGCACGTTTCCTTCTGTATATCTAACTTTCGCTGCTTCTCATGTCTGCTGCCTGGCAGCTGCCTGGCTGGCCCTGGGCGTTTTCCTCTCTTTCTCCCTCGTTCTCTCCTTTCTTCTTCTCGAGCCTAGATTTCTCCTATTTATTCTCTCTGCCTGCCAGCCCCGCCTATCTTTTCTCTGCCTGGCGGTTGGCCTTTCCGCTCTTTATTAGACCAATCAGGTGCCCTAGGCAGGCAAAGTGAAATGGCAACACATCTTTCCATAATTAAACAAATGCAGCACACACAAATGTAGCCCACCTTCACAGAGTTCAAGTGATACTCCACAGCATGAACAAATGTAAGACATCTTTGCCTGGTTAAAATAATATTCCACAGCAAGGATCCTCAAGTCCATTTTCATCATAATTTTAATCAACTTGGTCCTTGTCTATATTGCAGTTTCTTTAAAAATGTTTGTCTGAGCATGAACTGAAAGGTGCAGAGTTAGTTCATTATTAGATACAGCTCTGTGAAAACCCAAGCAAAGCTAAAGATGTTTTCTTTATGCTGAAAGTGTCACTGCAAGGTCATGGGTCCATCCATCCATCCATCCACAGAACTATCATCCAGGTTCAGAACAGTGACAGTCACAAAGGACTGCTTTCTGGGTTTTCTATTTCTTTTCAGATGGCTCTTTGTCAGTTTCCTAAACAGCACTCAGAAGCAATGTGGCATCACTAGATGGATTGATGATGTCCCAGACAGTGTCTGAATTGACCTGTGTGGGACAGAACCGTGTGAAAGCAAGCTTTGCTCTGGCTTCCCTTCAGCTGCATGAGACCTGTTAACTCGTCTTCCTTCCCCTCTGATGGTCATTCTCTGGCTGTTTGTTTTGTAGCTGTTGCTCTTGTCCCTTTGCCTGGGTCCACTCTCCTCGGTTAAGGCATCCACCCTGTTGCCTTCTACATCTCTGCACAGCCCACTGGCTGTAACAAGGGTTCCAAGGCTGGGCTGCCTGGTTGGAATATGAGTTCTACTGATTGGCTGTATGATCTTGGGCACATTCCTTAGCTCTTCAGTGGCTTCTGGTTTGGCCTTCTGTAAAATGAGAACAGAAACAGTTTTCATCTTACAGTGCTGCTGTGCCTGGGAAATATTAAGGATGCTGCAAATTAATTTTAAATGAAAGATAGGGGAGTGAGCGTGCGGATAGTTGACATCTTGTGACTGTCAATGACTGCTGATGGAGAGTGACTTCTCCCTAGACTGTGGTTCTCGATGAGACTCCAGAGCATATCAACTCCTAACCCCATTTATAAGATGCCCTTACCAAATCATTTCTGGGACCCAGACTTCTCCGTGGAACACAGCCTGCTCTCTAGGGAAGTAAATGACTGTGAGGGACTGCATGATTTCTGAGGACGTTCAGGCCAGGATCACGTGATGACTAGAATTTACAAGGCATTTCATGTGAACAATGGCAGCTGGTGCAAGAGAGTAGATATGTTTGAAGGGGCCAACCCAGGTGGGCCCTCAGCAGATGTGAGCTTTGCGTCTCCAGCTGGACACACTTTGTGATCAGTTCTGACGGGAGGAAAAGCTACTGACCTAAACTCCTGTCATACTGAGTCTGAAGAAAATGATGACACGTTTAATAAACTGGTTCATTTACCTTGGAAAGCACAAATGTTCGTAATTAGCTACCAATTATTCAACATGTGGCTTCTTCTTTCCCCCTTCCTACTGTCTGATTTTTGAAAGCTTTATGCTATGTCACCAAAATCAAACACATCTGTCTGTGTTAGTTACCTTGTCTGATATTAATCACCTTGTTTGATGTTGTGCAAAAAAAAAAAAAAATGGAGAAATTACTTGCTCTGACTCTTGGATTTACAGGTTTGTCTCCAGTCTTTGGCTATAGTGATTCTGAGCCCATGGTGATGTAGAACCTCATGGTGGTGGGAGCATGTGGCCAAGGTTGCCAACATCAAGGAAGATGGGAAGCTGAGTGACAGGAGGTGGCTGGGGATCAAGGACAGCCTTCAAAAGCATACTGCAGTGATCTACATCCTCCAAGTACGCTGCTCTTCCTGAAGTTTCCACTCTAGAGAGTGTTTCTAGATGGAGACCAAGCATCAGAACAGAGCCTATGGGGAACACTTCATATTAAAGCTACAACACTGTATCACTACATCCAGAAAGGGTTTTAAGAGCTGGGCGGTGGTGGCACACGCCTTTAATCCCAGCACTTGGGGGACAGAGCCAGGTGGATCTCTGTGACTTCAAAGCCAGCCTGGGCTACAGAGGGAGTTCCAGGAATGGCACAAAGCTACACAGAGAAACCCTGTCTCAAAAAACCAAAAAAAAAAAAAAAAAAAAAAGCATTTTAAGAAACTATAACCACTGGGCCAAACACAGAGTCTGGGCCACAGCACTTGTGTTATAGGTGACCACCACCTTCTTTAGGCCCCTGTTGATAGGTAGGAAGGCCACTGCAATGGTATTTTGCAGTAGGAGGTAAAATGAGGTTGGCTTTGCAAAGGCAATAAGCTATCATCAAGGGGGCAGGGTAGGGAATCAATAATCAATGAAAATTAATAAGGGAAACATCTGGTATAAGGAGGGATTCTGGATAAACTGACCTCAGTGGGTTCTTGCTGAAGATAGACCGGGAAGATCCTGGGGCATGAGAGAGGGTGAGGAAAACATGGCCACACACCAAGAGCCAGTAGCTAGACATCAGTGGCACAGGGTTCTTTGGTATAACTGGATTTTGTAGGGAGGTGCACAGATCAGCTCAGGAGAAGGTTTAGTAGGATGACAACAGGTTGGAAGAGAGTCTTACTGTCTATCTCCCAGGGTTCCCACCAATATGATGGAACCCTAACCCTCAGTGTTTTGAAATGTAGCCTTATTTTAAGTTTGAATATTCTCAACCATAATAAAATTAAAATAATCCTCCCGGTATGGTCGAGGTCCTTGAGGAAGAGCACTTCCTGGGCTGGTGCCATGCTTTCCCAGGATCCTCTTCTGGTGCTGAGATCTTTCAGAGAGGAATCTTCGGCCCTGGTGCTCACTGTCAGCTTGACAGATTGTTCTTGCTGATTGTACTGGACTCACTCAGTGTTTGCACTTCTTCCACAGCACTTATAATCTGAAATCACATTTGCTGATTATTCTCATTATCACCACATTTCCTATGCCAGGCTTCAGCTCTATGGTGTAATTATAATTATAATCTTAAAAATCTTTGCTGCTGTGTCTCAATGTCTGGACAAAGTAGTTTCCACTTTCCCCAGGTCCACACACCACTGGCTGGTCTTTACATGATTCATTACAATTTGCTCTCTTTGTCTCTTGTCTTTACATATGCTTTCCTAAGATGTCCTTAGTTTGATGCTATTTTTAAAAATTCATTTGTTTTAATTATGTGTATATATGTGGTGGTTTGAATAAGAATGGTCCCCATAGGCTCCTGTATTTGAATGCTTACGTCAACGAGTGGCACTATTCACTATTTGAAAAGATTAAGTTAGGAGGTGTGGCCTTGTTGGAGGACACTGGATGTGGGCCTTTTGAGGTTTCAAAAGCCCATGCCAGGTCCAGACTCTCTCCCCTTGCTGCCTGGGGATCAGAATGTAGAAGTCTCATCTACCTCTCCAGCATCATGTCTGCCTGTGTGCTGCCATGCTCCTTGCCATGATGATACTAGTCTAAGCCTCCGAAACTGGTCCTACCTTTAGCCCCCAGTTAAATACTTTCTTTTTATGAGTTGCCTTGGTCATAGTGTCTCTTCTCCACAATAGAACGGTGGCTAAGACAATATGTGTGACTGTGGTTGTCTGAATGTACACACATTGTACACAGCCTATGGTGACCAGCAAAGGGCATCAGCTCTCTAGAACAAGTTACAGATAGTTGTGAGCCACCATGTGGCTGCTGGGACTGAACAGAGGTCCTCTTCAAGAACAAGGGCTCTTAACTGTTGAGCCATCTCTCCAGACTCATGACCCTATGTTTTGAACTCTGAGTTGGCCATTATGACTCAAATGTAGGACCACTTCATCCAGGAAGCCTTCCCTAGCATTTCATAGCAGAATTGTGAATCCTTTCCCTGTATTTCCGGAGTGTCTTATACTTAATTCTTAGAAGCTGTCATCCATATGACTCATTCTGAGTCCCAGGCAGACCAGCACAGGCGACTCATTCCTCCCTGTTTGAGTCCAGGAGGGGAGGCAAATGGGCACTCTTACCAACAGGGGAGTCGGTTCTGGGTTTAAGACAGAAGACATCAAACGTGCTTTCCAATGCTGTGTGAATCTGCATTGTTCCTGAAGATATGTTTGGTAGCTGATTTTCTTAACACTGAATGTTACATGGTATCGATCTTTGACTATTGGTGGGAATCCATCTCCTGCTCCTTGCACAAATGAAGGTTCCTGTCCTCAGCCTTAAAGATAATGATTTACTCTGAGTAGCATTTATTGTCTTTTGCTAACATGTTTTTACTTTATTCTATCCGGCCCTCAGGATTTCAAGGACAGAAAAAAATGCTGATTTCTTCTTTTAACCAATGGCTTTTTAAATTATTATTAAGCCAGAAGTCTTTGAGACTCTCTGAATTGACTTATCTTCTCCCTCTAGTCCCCTGAGAAAGGGATGCTAGACAATGTCAGCAGTGAGAGGGCCTCAGACTATGTGGCAAGAATCCAAACCCCGTAATTACAAGGCCAAGGGCCCCAGGCTTGCTGGAACTCAGACTAGTGACAAGGAGGAAACAGAGGCTCAGAGACTCAGGGAGAAAGGTACCCAACTCATGTGAATGCCTTGGGTTAACAGGTCACTGCAGGGATGCAAAATACTGCTTTAATTCTGCCCTGTATGCTGAACTTTCTCTGAGAATAGCATTTAAATTATATTCTAAAAATGGAGGGAGAAAAGGAGCTGACAGCCAAGGATGTTTGTGTTTAAGTGCATTTTATCAGACACTCTGTAAATTCTGGGGCAGTTCGAAGTGCTACTTAATGAGCACCAGGGTTTCCCTGGAGAGAGGAATATTTTTTCATCAAACTCACTACTCCTTCAGGGGTTGAAGTGGATTTGGTTTTTATGAACAGTTATGACTTTTTCATAAGGTGCGCTTTGCTTTCACCCAGGATGGCATAATTCATACACGAAGGGGTAATTACCTTTTCCAGGAATAACCCCCTTTTCCTGGCAGCCACAAGTCCCATTGAAACCAGATTAAGTCCTTGTGCATCACTTATGCGATTGATTGTTATTTTGTCTATCCACAGTAAATAGCAGCAATTCCTTCACCACAGTGAAAGAGGAGAGAGAGATGCAGAAGGAAGGAATAGATGGCAGAGTGACGTTCGGTAGAACCTTCCTAAGACAGCGTCTCTGATACCCACCAATCCTTTGGTGCTTTGGGGAGGAATGGAGGAGACGGCTCACCTTTCATTAGTCGGCCATCTTTATAGAAGCAGCCATGTCTATAGAAGTTTGCTCAGAACGGTCAATATCTCCTTCCTAGTGTTGACAGCCAATGGGCTGAACTCAGTCCTCCTCTCACCCCGCTTCACTTCTCTCATCCACAAAAACTAAATTAGACATTTTAATCCATTGTCATTGCACCACTGGACTCTTTCTTAGTTTGGTAGACATGTTAAATGCTGAGTTGCCTGTCTGACACCCACCTGCAGGTTCCTGTGTGTACCTCGGCAGCATTGTCCTCTAGGATAAGGTTGCAGGTGGCCAGAGATCCCATTGACCCTCACTTCTCCCTTCTGAGGTCTGAGGTTGGCTTATGGGAAAGATGGCACATTCTTTGGCATGGGACACAGCAGGCAACATTAATCAAATGATATTTTGGGAATAATATTCTGGCAGCAGAAACTGAAGGCAGGGAGTGAATTAGCAGCTGGTTAGAGCAATTTGGTCCTATATTGGCCTCAACTGCAAAGGCATTTTGCCAGGACTATTATTTAGAGAGACTGAATGAGAAATATACAGTGAGCCTATTGAGAGGCAAGGCCTGTGCCAGATGTCTTACACACCCAAGTTGACTGAGGCGTAAAATAATTCCTGTTCTCTCTCACGGCACCCATACTTTTCTGCTTCAGCACTTTCCACAACTGGTCATATTATATTTTCATTTGTAAAGTTACTTTTTGTTGTCTGTGTGTTTGTGTTCGAGACAGGGTCTTGCTATGACAATACCAAGATGGTCCGGAACTCACTATACAGTCCAGGCTGGCCTTAAACTCACAATCCTCTTTCCTCAACCTCCTGAGTGCTGGGATTAGAGGCATGAACCATCACATCCCAATATAAGATCAGTTGTTTTCAGGGTAGCCTCTATCCAACAAATGCCTGAACTTCATATTCAAAAAGTTTGCGAATGAATGTTCTAGTTAGGACTTTTATGGGACCTATTTTAGTAAAAAATAAAAAACTAACAGAACTATAGAAACAATCATGACAGAAAAGGTGGTTGGCTCTGGGATCCTTAGCAGCCACATTGTCATTTGGGACCTCATCCTTTAATGGGCATTCGTTCCCCATGGTTCTGCACTAGGCCCTGTTCAGAGTGTGGAAGAGAGATTCTGATTGGCCCACCATGAATGAATTGGGCATCTGATCATGAACTGATCAGCTATATAATAGAATGTGTCTATATAGGGATCTTCCCCTTAGGCAGTGAGGAAGGTAGTGCTCAGAGAGAGCGATTACTGGAAGGTAACCCAAATGGTGCTTATCACGATACAATATTGGAAGGACTATTGTATGTAGACATGTTTTGGAATCCCATTCCTCACTTGCAGAGAAAGGACCATGACAGCGCTAATCACCCAAATGGATGTGTTGAACATGGCAATGCATGTGAGACACTGAGCGCAGTGACTGGCGCCCAGAGCACCTGGTCATCGGCAGTGACTGGCACCCGGAGCACCTGGTCATTAGCTGGCACCGGAAGAGGGGGAGTAGCTGCCAGGACTTGCCCTTCATCTCTGAGTAGAAGAAAGAATCCCATAAAGACCTTAGGGTGACTAGCTTCTGAGAGAGATCAGGACTGATTATAATGAAACATTTCAAATTCAGGGAGTCATGGTTTCAGTAAAGCCAGAGTGTTCATGATGTCACTTGATCCCCACTTCTAGAATGCTATTGAGAGAACAAAGCAAATTTAACATTGGTATTCATATAGACATTAAAGAAAAATCATTTCTGTATTCGTTAGTTCTACTGGGCGTGAAGGCAAGAGATTCCATTTCTAGGTTAGTGTCTCTTCACCTCAGGCAGTGCTGGAGCCTGGTACCCACTGGCCTGTGGTAAGAAAACAACCGTGAGCCAAGCCATTCACCACTGAAGGGTGCTACCCAATGACTTTTGAAGGATAAGGTGGAACTCTTCTGTTGTGGGATGTCCTGTATGCTGTAAAAATATGTTGCGATGGTTGATTGTTAAATAAAACACTGATTGGCTAGTAGCCAGGCATGAAGTATAGGCAGGACTAGCAGAAAGGAGAATTGGGGGAACAGGAAGGCTGAAGGAGGAGATGCCAGCCCGCTATCCAGGGAGCAGCATGTAAAGGCAACAGGTAAAGCCACAGAATATGTTGCGACATATAGATGAACAGAAATGGGCTGAGTTTAAGTGTAAGAGCTAGACAATGGTAGGTCTGAGCTAATGGCCAAGCAGTTTAAATAATATAAGTGTCTGTGTGTTTATTTTATAAGTGAGCTACGGGACTGCTGGGACTTGGCGGGACCTGGAGAGAAACTCTCTAGCTACACTCTTCTAGTCTCTAGGGAGATCTGGCCATTAGCTATGCTTGTGAGCCTCCCTAAACCAAACGCCGACTTCTAAATACAGCTTCCTTTAAAGAAAGGTGGCTCATTTCTGGGTGGTCCAATGCTTTGATGTGCATTAGGGGGTGTCTTTGGAGGTTCAGTCTAGTCTGTGTGCTCAGTTCTCTCAATGATTCTTTAAGTGTGCAATAACCTGGGATACACATTTTTTTTTTCTGCTTTACTGGGTGGCAAGGGGAAGAACACAATTGAAAGTCTCACTACAGTGTTTAAAGCTACAGGAATTATGACCATGTATTAGTATGAAGATAGAAAAATACAAGGACGAGTTAGAATATGGAGCCTCCAGACAAACCAAGACATGTGCGGAAGTTTGTTTGGGGACAAAGATGATACTTTAAAACAGTGGGGAAACAACTTTTCATATAAATGGGTCTACTGATTATACAGATGAAGAAAGAGAGTCTTGGTTACTGATACCAACCTAAAACCAGGTGAGCCATCTAAGTAAATACGAAAGTATGTACAGGAAGGCATTTCCTTGGGTTCTGATAGGAAAGATTCCTTAGCTGGGAATAGTGGTGTTTACCTACAATTCCAGCACCTGGAAAGCTGAAACAGGAATGGCACTGAGTTTGAGGCCAGCCTGGGCTACGAAGTGAATTCAAGGCTTACGCTTCAAATGGAAATTTGCAGTCCAGCTCTAATTAGAGTCACATAAGGCAAATTAGAAAATCCCATTAGACTCCTGGCTCCACAGTTCATCCTTTTCTCTGCTACGCTTTAGAACGGGGGCCCCTCCATCATAGACATTGCAAGTCAGTGGACACCCACAGCCTGCTTCTCTTCCGTACAACTCAGTTCAAGCACCCGAGAACGCTGCGTGGGTCCAACCATAATTCTGATGGAACTTTTGCTGTGATGTCTTCACACAGGGAGTTTTGAGGTTTTATCTTCCCATTGAGACATGTAGAGACGCTTTAGCAGGAGGTTGGAGTAACAGTTGAACAAGCCAGTTTCTGGCATGAGCTGCATGAAATATTGCCAATGTTCATTCTAACGTGGCCGTTCAATCTGTACTGCTGGTAGCAATATATAAGATTATCTGTGGTTTCACATCCTTGCCAATGTTTAGCAATGCTCAGTTTTTATTTGGAAAAGCGACCTTAGAATTACTGTAATTAGTAGTTATATAAATAGCCATGGTGTTTAGTATGCTTTTACATATGTATAATCCATTCAGGCATACGTAGTGTTTTCAGATAAGCTTATTTTTTTTCCTGCACGTTTTCTATTAGTTTTGTTTCTGTTTAGGATTCTCTGTGTATTTGATAATGATGCTTTGTTGGCTCTATTTTATTTTTCTGGAAAATTACCTTGGCTACTTTGAGTCTTTGTACTTTTGCATTTCCACCAAGTTTTTAGATATATTTATATTCCCACCACAAATCTGATGTGATTTTTTTTTCACTTAGTCCATAGATTAAAACTGGGAGCAACTGAAATCTCCACAACATTTAGTTTTCAAATCTAGGTATATGATAATTCCTTCCATTTATTGGGTTTTTGTTAGTACTTCTCAATAAAATTTACAATTTTATTCCTTATCACAATTTAAGGTTGAAATGTAGAAGTAAAATGAATTTATTTTATATGCAAAAGCTCTATTATTGAATGAACTATTACCAGTATAATTTAGACTATTATGAATTTTATATGAACACAGTCATATTGTTCAATAATAACAGCCTTGTTCTTCCAGTACTGTGATATTTTCCCATGGTGCTCTATGTCTCTTAGTCTTTGTCTTCATTTTCTCTCATTATACTTGGTAATATTTTTGACCACTTTCGGGTTCACTAAGTTTTATTTAGCTATATCTAATCTGATGTTAAAGCTATTCATTGTGATTGTAATTCCAATTACTTCAATTTTCTTCTTAGAAGTTTCATTTTCAAGTTTCCTGATTACTTCATTATAATTTTCATATTCCTTGAAAATATTTTCAAGCGTTTCACATTTTAAACAGAACAGACTTTTAAAAATTCTGTTTGGTAATGCCTTTATTGTGCATAATTTTTTAGTCCGATTATAATGCTTATTTTTTCTGTTGTATCTGCTCCCAGTTAGGTGAAAACAAGCCTGGCATTATTTCACGTAAGAACCTGTTGTATGCTTTATAAGGACTGTTTGTTAGGCTATTTTGCTGTATAATTTCAGGAAATGGGTTCTGTCCTTTCAAGGGGGTCATAAATTACATCTAGGTCCAAGTGAAAATTACCCAGCTAAAATGTATGGCTTTCAGCATAGAGGAGGATTCATTCTTATATTGGGTCCTGCTCCATAATTACTGCAATGACCCATTTTCAAAAATAAGCTAGTCAAAAGAGGTTTTATCAGGTGGAATCAGAGTGGTCCTCCACATCAGTAAGCCATTCCTGGAACACCCCTGCAACATCTGCATGCAAATAAAATCAATGTAAACTGAGACATTATTTTCGTGTGTGTGTGTGTGTGTGTGTGTGTGTGTGTGTGTGTGTGTGTGTGTGTCTGTCTGTCTGTCTGTCTGTCTGTCTGTCTGTGTCAGTAAAATTTCCACTCAGGAAAATAACTCTTATTGGCCTGGAAAAATTAATAAATTGCCCCTGGATTTTAATGCTACTGTGCCCTGTTTATTACCAGATTCAACTAAAGTTTAATGAAGACCTGCTAATATTTTCCCAATAGTGACATGAAAATATAATTTTAAGCATGCATGAAAATGAAAGAATTTTATTGTGAATAAAAGTGTACCTACCATTTAGATTCCACATTTACTATTTTAGAGAAACTATTATGCAGCCTTCATAATACTGTTACATCCACCTCTTGTTTTGCTTTTCCAGACCTGTCTTAGTTATGATTCATTTCAAAGTTCACTGAAGACATTAATACATTTTACCTCTAAGTAATGCAGTAGGCATATCATTAAACAGAGTTCAGTATTTATTTAGTTACTTCTTGAAGTAAATTTTATATTTATTTTGTAACATTCACAAATCATAAATGTGATAGTGATTTTTTTCCTTTGTCTTTGAAGCAGGATCTCTTTGTGTGACCCCAGGTAATGTGGAATTTAATATGTCGTCCAGGCTGGACTTGTACTCATGATCCTATTGTCTTAGCTTCCTGAGTGCTGGGATTACAGACTGGCAGTACCAGGTTCAGTTCTCATGAGTGCTTGTTAATATCTCAGCCTGTATTAGAAGAAGAGCATTGCCATAGCTTGGAAAGCCCCCTCAAAACCCTTCTCAGTCATTTCCTGGGACCTCTCAGAGACTAGCACTCTTCTTGCCCAAAAAAACGTGTACAAACGGATTCATACTATATAAAGTCTTTTAAGAAAATGTTTTACTTTGGAATAATTACAGTTTCTAAGAGGGAAGAAATAACATGGAGAAATTCAGTGTACAGATATTCCTTGAATTGTGATGAGATTATCCCAATAAACCCACTGCACAGTAAATCTTGGTATCTTCTTAAAATCAGTATTCATCTCTATCATTGAAATAAAGGCATCCTTCAAGAAGACTGATCTCAGCATGGTCTATGATTCTTTGGATTATGCAAAGGACTTAACACAGGACTTGGAAGACATGGCTTTTAGCAGAAGAAAAAGACTTCCAGGAAACAGGGAAAGGAACACAAGAACAGGGTGAGAAAGGTCAGGGGACTGCAGAGGACTGTGTTGATGCTGGCAAAAAGTGAATGCAGATTGATCCAGCCAAAGGAGTGAACCTTTTTCCCTGACGTGATCGCTGTGATGTCCGGATACCTGAGAGGACAAATAAACCAAAAGCTTGCGCATGCCTGGAAAAGAGCCATTCTTAGAGATGTGTAGTGTGTCTCACTTCAGGTTTGACTGACATTGCCACAGTTCTGAGTGGTGCCAAGCACTTTCCTGTGCTTCTTTGCTGTCTGTATAACTCCCTTCGGTAAAATATCTTCATATTTTTTAACCATTTTAAAGTTGACTTTAACAAAACCAAATAGTGACTTCTGATCGTTCTTCATTCAAGATACAGCTCCTTGTTTAGCAGTTTGCAAATAATTTCTTCCATGTGTAGGCTGCCATTTCATTTTCTTCATAGAGTATTTCACAGAGTGAACTTTAAAAAAGTAAGTTTTACTGAAATAGAATCCACATATTTAAAGTGTATGTTAAAGTTAATGCTAAAGCCCATTCACAGATAGGTGTAGCTATTGCCACAGTCTATTACAGACATTCTGGACTCCAAACAAACTCCCCTCCAGCTAACACTTTTTTCTACAAAGCAATCACAATCTATTCTCCTCTTCTCCAGACTCCCCTCTTCTGGACCTGTGTGAGTGGAATCATACACCATGTAGACCGTGTGCCTAGCTTCTTTCATTTAGCACAATCTTCTCATTTGTCTAAGCTGCAGCATGTGTCTTCGTGGCTAGGTAACAGCCCATCCCATGGTTGTACCACATTTTCTAAATCCACTTATATATTGATGAGCATTTGGATTATTTTCTCCTTTTGGTTATTATGAGCAAAGTATTTTGCTTTTTCTGGAGTAGTTACAAATAATATTTAAATACTTTCCTTTTTTGGTTATAAGATCTGTCATTTTTATTCACATTATTGAACATCTGTCATATACCAGTCATTGTTCCTGCCCCTCAGCCTACATCATGAAAAAATGCAGTTATTACTCTTATTGATCTTGTATTCTAAACCTGTAATCATCAATAACCATGTTTTTAATAAAGTTTTATTGAAATCTTCCTGTGTTCACTTGTTTACATATTGTCTAAGCCTGTTTTGATGTTATGGCTGAGTTGAGTTGTGACAGAGACGGAAAGACTTTCAAAACCTTAAACATTTTCCTTTTTTTCTTTCTTTCTTTCTTTTTTTTTTTTGTTTTTTGAGACAGGGTTTCTCTGTAGCTTTGGAGCCTGTCCTGGACTAGCTCTGTAGACCAGGCTGGCCTTGAACTCACAGAGATCCACCTGCCTCTGCCTCCCGAGTGCTGGGATTACAGGCGTGCGCTACCGCCACCCGGCGAACATTTTTCTTTGACCTTTTACAGAAAGTGATTTCTGGTCTGTTTTATACTATCCCAAAATATTATATTGAATTTAATAATTTTCATTTTACATGCTCATATGAATATATAGAAATGCACATTATTAAAGGAAAGCCAGATTGAAATATTTTTGTGTTGTTTTGTGTTAATATTATAGGTTAAGGTTGAAGAAGTATTTTTCTTTCAGAAGAGCTATTTTAGATTTGTTATTGAAGATGCTGCTCAAAATCTTACTCATTTATTAATATAAATTCCTCATGATATTTGGTAGCATTTTGAAAGGAATTTATTTAATTCTTATGTTTTGAGAGATACTGAACAGTGGGAAATGGACAATGAATTGGCAGATTGTATATAATCTTCATTTTTCCTAGGGGCCACTTGAATTTATTTTTTGTTAAGGACAGAGTCCAAGTGGTGAAGACAAGCAGGGTTGCTGGGCAATGAAAAGGGAATAGAACGAGACTTTATGGATCAGGAGTGTGCTCAGGGTAAGACCCAGTGGCGTGTTCTGGAGGAATTATGTCTTCCCCCATTTTATTAGTGTATATTAATTGTACAAAAAGAATGGGTTGAGTTATGATACTTTCTGAAAAGAATTTTAAAATATGCATTGTTTTCCTTTTAAGGATACACTACTCCCTGTAGGGACCATGAAACGGAAAACAGAGGTTCCACCAATCAGAGCTCAATTTGTCAAGTTGCTCAAGCAATTCTCTAGTCTGTGTTGGATCTGGGTATCACTGATACTATCCTCAGCCAGCTATTGGGTGTTTGGAAACTGATGGTAATCCTTCTGCCCCAAATTTGCTTCTTATTTTTCAATGTAAAATTCAGCTCAGTTTGCTATTGCTGTGCTCTTACAATTAGACTCCCCCAGTTTTCAGCACACCCCAGTCAGCCATCACGAACCTCAACTTCCCTCTTCTATTTCCTCTTGGTGTGCCCAACCCAACACAAACGTGAAGTGCAAAACCAGGAGAGGAGTTGTCTGTGTTCTCCTTCCAGATGAATTTATGTGGTATAATTGATTAGGAAACAATGTTTTCAGTTCCATTTTACTGCACGCATCAGAGTAATTTCCTGTCAACTACAGTGATGTTAGTGACTTCACTATGCCTTAGTACAACTATCTAGGGACAAATGAGACATCTGAGAGACAAATTGTTCATCTCATCTGAAATCAGTTTGTGTCTGACTCACTTGCTGTAGGTTTCTATTGTATCAAAATAAAGATTCTTTATTTTAATAAGATAAGAAATTCACTTTAGGGATGCTGATGGGGGATGCTGATGGGGGATGCTGATGGAGGATTCTGGTGGGGGATGCTGATGGGGGATGCTGATCTATAGTCTCACAATCAAGAGTCAGCCTCAGACTTATGTCAAAGTTCATAGTATTTTCGGTTTTGAATTCATCTCTTATCTTTTGCATTCACAGGTGATGTGCTGACTGGCTGTGGTAGCACCTGTGCTTCAAGTGATTTCTTTTTTTTTTTTTATTTTATTCTACCAGGGGGCAGCTGAAGTCCTGGCTTTGTGGCCTGTTCTAGGCACCATGTGAATAGGCAAATGATGTGGAGGCTATAGAATTCTTGAGGAGACAGGACATAGGTATCCGCGGCATATCGTAGACAGAGTACCCAAGTCCACTGTATAGGTGCCCAGATGTGCTCGGGTTTTAAAGGACAGTAATCCCAATGCACACACTGGGAACACACTGGAAGTCAGGGGAGGAAGTGTAGCCCTTCAGGGATAGCATTACCCTTTTCTATCTGCTTCATATCTCTTATTTATTATCTGAAGTGGGTAATTAAATATTTATTTGTTTCTTGCTCATACAAAAGTCTGTTTTCCTCCAAGAATGTAATTTATGAGAGCTTGGGTTTAATGTGAGACTACTTCTCCCCACAGACAACTCAGTAAGAGAGGACTTGTGTGCTGCGGGGGACAGAGAGGAGTTTCTGGAGAGGGGCTGAGAATTACTATGCAAGAGGAAAGCCCAACCATTTACGACTTCCTGCTGAGCAAAGGGACATGCCTATTTAATGTAGTGTCTACACACCTTCAAACTGCTGCTTTGCGTTTTGAAGATGGGTGGGACGTTATTTGTCATAGAAGGATTGAAGAGGGGTGGTATTCTCAGTACAGGGAACAGCAGCTACAGAGGAGGAGGACAGGCACAGCATGTGGGGTGACTCTGTAGCATGTTGCAAGGCCCAGTAGGAAATAGCCAGATAACAAGAGGTACAGGAATTTAGGGACAGTTTAAGAGTCTGCTGAGCTGAAGGCTTCAGGGCAGATAGCTCAGAGGAAGTAGTGTGCATCGCACTTTGGAATAGGACATGAGGAGGATGGGGCCATGGTCTGCTTCTGTGAACAGTCTCCAGGCTCCTTCCCCAGGCTTTTTCTTGTCTTATTACCTGGATGCCAGATGGGCTTCCCTGCCTTCTCATACTGACTGTGATCCGAGTCTACTCAAGGCATTTTTAAGTCCTGATGTTGTGGTGTTTTGTTTTTTGTTTTTGTTTTCCTAGCAAGGGAGACACGTGGTGATTAGATAAAGAAAGAAGGAAGAAGAATCAGAAGAAAGGAACCCCGGGGGCTGGTGGTATGGCTCAGTCAGTAATGTGCTTTCAGGAGGAACTGTGCTCAACCCCCTGAATCCATACTAGAGGCCATGGTCGGTGCGTTTGCAGAAACAGGAGGACCCCTGGGAACCACTGGCTAGCCAGTGTAGCCCAATTAACAACTTTCAGGTCAAAGGAAAGACTGTCTTAAAGGAAGTGGACAGTTCCTGAGGTTAACACCAGAGTTTACCCTGCACGCACACGCGCGCGCGCGCGCGCGCGCGCACACACACACACACACACACACACACACACACACACACACACCAAATCCAGAGTGCAGCAATGCTATGAGGAAATAATGAACTGAAAGGAAGTTCGAGGTGAGTGTTCAGTGGCCAGTGGGACGAGGAGGAGCTGATGCGTCTTCCTCTTCAGCTGAAGCCCTGGCCCCGCCCAGAGGTGCAGGGACTTCCGCTGACACCCAGCACAGCAGGGTTGGAGTACCCCTCTGCTTGTATACGCTTTCTCTTATTCACCTTTGACCTCTCTTCTGCATCGCCGGATCCTTGGGAAAGGAGCCGAGCTCTACCATGTTTAGATCTCACATTGGAACGCAGTGTTCAGACGAACAAAGCCTTATTTTTGTTAACAAATTCTAGTCAAGAACAGTGACTTCCAGTTTCTTTTCTCTTGTTTCTCAGGACAGTGGCATGAAACATGAGCATTTTTTCCCCAAGGAGTCCTTCTCTCCTACTGAGCCCCTGCAGAACATTAGTCCTGGGTGGGTGACAGCCACCTCCTTCCATTTGGGATAAGACAAAGGGCCTCTAGTGTGGAGCTGCTGACCTCATAATGAGAATCAGCAGCAGGCCTGGATGCAGCCCCGCGGAACGGGCCTGCATATCTTTAATAATTGATGGCGAAGAGGCAGAAGGTAGGATACATGTATTTCTTTAATACAGAAAGTCCCAGTGGATTTTTCTGTGCTCAAACTTAAACTAAACAAGAAAAGAAAGCTATATATTGTTTTGGGCTTTTGTGTGTATCTTGAAATCATTTTGGTTTGGAGGGAGATAATGACTCCTTTGGGACTGGAGGGGTTTTGAAAATTATGGCTACATCCTGGCTTTGGAGAAATTGCAGATAGTTGCAATAAGGGTTGATGCTATTCGTAAAGGTACTCCAGAGAGGGGAGAAAGAAAGGGGGTGGGGAGAGAGAGAGAGAGAGAGAGAGAGAGAGAGAGAGAG
>CABHPR010142624.1:4268-31325 GCA_902168415.1 Peromyscus melanophrys | reverse complement strand
AGAGAGAGAGAGAGAGAGAGAGAGAGAGAGAGAGAGAACACAAATTGTATATGTCTTTACCTATCTATCTTTATCAAAAGGAATGGACTTACAAATTTATGAGAGTCTGAGAGGCCCCAAATCTATAGTTGCAGACGGGAAACTCAAGAGACCCAGAGACAGAATTCCTGTCAAGTGTCTGAATACCTGAGGACTTGGAGAACTGATGATGTAAGTTCGAGTCCAAGTCTGAGTTCAAAGGCAGGAAAAGACTGAGGCCCTGGTTGGAATGTCAGGTACAGGGAATGGGAGCTCGCTCACTCAGCCTTTTTATCTTATGTAGGTCTTGGCCAACTGAATGAGGTCCACCCACATTGGGAGGGTAGTTTGTTTTCTCTGTCTACCTATATTTCCTCCCAAGTGTGACCAGAACAATGCTTAACTAAGTGTCTAGGTACTTCAACAGCCCATTCATGTTGACATGAATTAACATACAATTAACTATCTGAGTAATGGTAGATCATCTGTGGCAAGGGAAGGGCTGGAGTGATCACTCAGTGGTTAAGAACACGGATGACTCAGAGGACTGGGTTCAATTCCTAGTACACAAATAATAACGGACTCACAGCCGCCTGTAACTCTAATTCCAGGGGCTCTGATGCCCTACTCTGGCCACTGTGATCACTGCATACGCACAGTACACAGACATACATGCAGGCAAGACATAGTTAGACACAGAAGTAAAAAAAATAAGTAAATCTTAAAGAGCAAAGTACAATGTCTGGGAGACTGGAGAGATGGCTCAGCAGTTAAGAACACTTGTCATTTTGAGGACCTGGGTTTGGCTCCAAGTACCCATGTCAGGAAGCTCACAACCATCTGACACTCTACTTCCAAAGGATCTGACATCTTCTTCTGGCCTCTGTGGGCACTAGGCAGGCATGTGGTATGTACATGTGAAGGGACTCACATATACACGTAAAGTAAGAAATAAACCTAAAGAACAAAAGTAAAAAATTTGAAAAATTATAGCTTTCATTCTCATGTAAGTTACTGCTTGGTGATCTGTCCTGGTAGAGCGTGTTGAACAGAGCAGTGCTCGTAGTGTGAGCCTAGAAACATGACCTGTGAGGACTGGTGGGGCTAGTGAGCCAGCCTCTTCATCCCGCAGATGTGACAGGCAGAAAAAGGACTGGCATGGTCAGGCCGAAACACACTTGGCTTAGGCCTTCTGACTTGTTCATATTCCCTTACACGCCACACGGGGTGAGAAAAGGACTAGAGAATGCATGTATGTGCCTGTGACCTGTCATCTCAGCAAGCTGCCTCTTGTCCTAACTCACTGTTAGCATTTGTTTGGTGACCTTGAACCCTAGGGTATCTGTCTACAAAACACATGGGGTTAGTTGATAGTTCCTTCTAAGTCTCATCTTTCCATGGTTTCCCACTGACTGTGAGTCCCAGGCTGGCCCTGAACTTGCTGTGCAGCCCAAGCTGGCCTCAAACTCATCATCGCACAGGAGCTGTGACACAGGCAGACACCGCCATGCCCAGCTCGGAGGCTCTTTTCTGAGATAATAGAGATAATTGTGGAAAGAACCTGAGGATTTTCTGAGAACTTCCGTCTTGTGCCTCTGTTGTCTCTTTGGTCACATCCCTTGTCTCTGTCTGTCCATCTCCTGAAGTACCTAAGTTCTCTTGTCATGGAGTGTACACACATGGTGTGCCCTCTTTTGCCCTGTAGCTCTTATTTGTTCTGTGAGGATCAATTTGAGGGCCTGATGCTAAGGTTCTCAGAAAGCCCCCTCCCTGCACATGAGTGTGCACATGTGTGTGCACGTGTGTGTGCACATGCATTCGTGTTGCATGCACATGACTGTGTATGTGCATGTGTGTGAGCAAGTACATGCATATATGTGTGCATGCATGTGTGTTGCATGCATATGATTGTGTGTGTGTTTATGTGTGTGTGCGCGCCAGAGCAAGACATTGGCATCTTCCTCTCTTGCTTTACCTTATTGTCTTGAGAGAGGGTCTCTCACTGAACCAGAGTTTGCCATTTTGGCTAGGCTGGCCAGCCAGTGAGCTCTGTCTCAAGATTCGCCTGTTTCTGCGCTAACCCCAATCCCAGTAATGGGGTTACAAGCACGTGCATCATGCCTGGCTCTTTATGTGGTTGCTAAGGATTCAAACTCAAGTCCTTATGCTCGTACAGAAGCATTCTCATCCACCGAGCCATCTCCCCAGTCCCAGGAAGCTTTTCTTGATGCTCAGCTGTAAGCCTCCCTGCTGTCCAGTGCCTCCTGAAGTCACAGTGTTGACCATGCTGTAGCATAGCACCCCGCCCACGCCTCTCTTCTCTGCAGTGGTCAATCTCAACTCTGAATATCAGTGTGTGTACTGTGCCTGCAACATGGAAGAGGCTCAATAGATGTTTAGTGATATGTAGCTAGATTGTGGATTGGCTATTTCTGAGAAATGACCACGTGGTTTCTTCTAAAAGATTTTAAAATCTGGTAGGCACAGCCAGTTTTTGTCTTGAGTAAAATAATGATGGTGTTAAAATTTTTTTCCATGAATCACCTTTAAATATTGTTCCCACAAAGTCCTTGCCGCCCCTTTGCTAGGAGGAGGAGCACACAGTAGACGACTTCCGAGTCTCATCAATGGGGACAGCACGAAGCCAACCACTTGCCATCTAACTACACCTGAGTGTGACAAAACATTTTAATGCGGGGGGGGGGGGATCTCCAGAAAGATATGCTGCTGTTTCCAAAGGCTGCTTGACGTCTTGTGAGTCCGCAAGGTTGAGTGTACACAGGTAGCTCTTCATGTTCTGGAACGTAAGGTATTGAAGTGTCCCTGGGGAAGGAGAGGATGAGAACAGGAGAGCCATCTTGAGATTCTCAAAGGGGTTCTCCTGGGAGTTCACTGAGTGCTCTCCAGCATGTGTGCTAACCCGGATTGCTTCAGTCACTGCTGATCACATGGTTGTCCCGGCAGCAGCATATCCTAAGACTGCAAGAGTATGGAGAGAATGGTATGAATTGCATTGCATATGGGTGTCAAGTCCCGAAGTCCAGATGGCCCAGACAACACAATCATCCACGAAGCAAGGCGAACCCTGAGGGAAATTTCCTTTTGGAAGAAGAAGGCCACTAAAAGGCAGAGAAACAGGGGCCACTTCCAGCAGAAGCTGGGCTCTGCTACATTAATCTTTCCATGAAATGAATGGCCACAGAGCAAAGGTGCTTCTCAAACCCCAGTGTCAGAACTCTAAACAAATCCAACATAAAATCAGAGAAATAATGCCAAGTGAAACAATAAAATTGAACATTCTGGTGGCCTGATCCAAATTGATAAAGGGTGTGCCACTGAACTGTAACAGTATCATTGAAGACTAGAGAGAATATCTAATTATTCCTGCTTTTCCTCCTCTTATAACCCGCCAAACAGAGAGGAAGACATTCTAAAGAGACACTTGGGTCTCTGACTCTGACTGTCAAACTATTGAAGCAATGGACCCCAAGAAGTGAGAATTTTCCCAGGCATCTCATGCTGTGAGGCGGGAAGGAGGTCAGCCAGAGGGGGACCTTGTTTCCTGGAAAGAGATTTCACTCGGTTCTACAGTTCTATGGGAGGAGACTGAAACCCAGAGAGCGATGGGTCCAACCCGATGGAGAGACCACAAGCTGACCAGTACCACTTAAATGTGCTGGTCCTTGGCCCTCTTTTTAAACTTGCATCTCACTCCACGGCCCTGAAGATGGACTCGAAGGGTTTGCTGGATGTCTTTACTGCTCTTTTCAATGTGGCCACACTGAATTTTTCTGCTTTTCACTTTAATTTGGCTCTTTTTATTGGCTTATTGAGGATGGGTGGCTGGACTTGACTTGGGACACAGACTGTGACCCCCAAGTTAGATAAAACGCTCTCCAGCACAGCTCCAGTGCACCTCCCCACCTCGGCTTTTCCTTCATTCCTGACCGGGGGATTCCTTTACTGAGCAAACATTTATTGTGGTTAATGGTTCACTGCACTGGACTTCAAAATACAACACAAAATCACATATAATTTATTTTGTTTTAGCCCTCCCTGCTTTTCCATTACTCCTCTGAACATTTAATGGACTACTGACCCTGACTGATGTTCCTTCTTATTCTGTGGTTGGGGTGGTGGTGGATGAGGGTGGCAGAGGTAGAGCTGCTTGGTCCCAAAGACAGGCCAATGATGTTCTAGCAGGGAGACCAGGATGCTTGCTTGTAAGTGGGAGTCAGGAACAGGCATGAAGGGAAGGAAAGGGCCTACCCCTGCAGCCTGTTTCTGGTGATGCCTTGGAGGCCTGGCTGGACTGGAACTCTGCTAGTGCCAAGTCATTTTAGGATCAGTGACTGCCATGTTGGGACTCTAGCAGGAAAGAATTGGCACATTGAAGTGGGTCATTGAAGAGAATGAGAGAAATGGAATTTTTATGGGAAGGGCTAAGGAAATCAGATAAGGATGGGAAAGCATCTGAGTATAGGAACAGGGAGAGTGCCATCTGGTTAAAGTGTGGCAATCTCATGGGGATGCTGTTGGGAGCCATACCCTAGCCAAGGACTTTGAACATATGGTGTAGCATCCCTTAATCTTTGGAACACTTACAGGGATAAGCAAACCCAATTTATAGATGAAGCATGTCAAGGAGTTTACCTAATACCCTATATCCAATAGGTGGAGAACTGAGAGTTGAACTCAGGTGTGCCTGCCTCTAGATGTCATGCTCTTTTTGGCCACAGCCATTTCATTGTTCATTCAAGAAATGAAGAGAGGGAATTAGAGGCAGCACCATCGTAACCTTTCTCCTTTCTGAAGAAAGAAAAACTACCTCAGACACTTTCCCAGAAGACGTATATTTAATTCTCACCAGCGTTACGTTGTGGACTCCTTGCATGAGTCCCTCATATGGTTCCCCTGTATCTTCACCACTGGTTTCTGCTGCTGCAACAGACTGAAAAAACAGAAATTTAGTTGTCACAGATCTATAGGCAGGAAGTCCAAATTCGGGGTTCCATCTTCTCAGAGCCTTCCCACTGTCATAACACGGCAGCAGATACGATGGGAGGGAAGCGGGATTGGGGGAGGAAAAGGAGAGAAGAGGAATCCAGAAAGGGGCCATCACTTCCCTTAAAAACTAACCTGATCCATTGATCCATGCACAAGGGGGATGCCCCATGACCTAGTCACCTTCTCAAAGTCCTCTTACTAGCCCACAACGGGCTTTGGAGACGACAGTCGAATTATAGCGGCAGGGAGGGCGATGCTTGACTGTATCCTGTATAATGAAAACCGACAAGGAGATACAAAATTGGGTTTTGGGTTGACCAGATAGTGGTGTTTTCTTCTTTTTTTTTTTTTAACTATAATTTTTTTGTGTGACACATTCTTTCAATTAATATGACAATTTACTCTCTGTATTTCAAAGATGACAACATATGTCTGGTCTGTTGTGTATTCATTTTACAGTTCAACTCTGGTTACACTTTAATTTCACTGGTCTCTCAGTTCACGAGGGATCCTTCATCAGATGCCCATGGATGCTGATCATAATTTACCTGGTCCAGGAAAGGAGTCCAAGGATGATAAGCCCCAAGTGCACACTCTCTCACATTTAGCAACTGGGTGACTGTGTCCTTGTGAACTCACAATGAAACTTTATTTCAATTGTAGTACAATTGAAATATGAAGTTATTAAGAGGTGATTAGATCACCTGGCTCTGACTGCAGGAGTGATTAATATAAACCATGAAAAGCCCTGAGGGGCGGGTGATGTCTCCTGCCCTCTCCTGTTTTTTTAAGTGGGTTTGAAGATAGGTTGACATGTGGGGTTCGGGTGTGTGATGGCGCTTTCTGCTATGTTATGCTACACCAGCGAGGCCCTGATTCTAACATAGGCTTGGTACTGGAATTCTCAACATCCAGATCACAAAAAGTCAGTGTTGTTACTGTTTATAAATTATCCAGTGGGCGACCGTGCAAGTGGACAGTGTCTCTGATCACTACCTGTCAGTTCTACCTTTTTATGGGGCAAGGTGATGGAAGACTTTGGCTGGCTATGAAGATGGGTTGACATGTGGGGTTTGGGTGTGTGATGAATCCTGGTTTGAGACTTGAGAATGACGCATCCTCGGGCATGTGGAAGGGCTGGAGAGGAGAATGCACTGCTCAGACGGTAGCTGACAAGTACAGTGCATAGGAAAGGAGACAGGGCCACAAGGAAACGGCAATAATTTCCATGGAGAATAGCAATAGTGAAAGGGGCAAACCATGGAAAGTTATGGGGAGTCGCAGGAGGCCACTTGGTGCAACAGAATATAGTAACTCCATGCATTGCCTCCTCCACTTGCCCCCACCTCACAGACTGCAGTCATGTTAGAGTTGTGTTTACCTTGCTTTAGGAACACAATGTGTCCTTTCCAAGTGACTCAGTTGGTCTAAACCTCTTCCAGGCAGCTCTGCTAAGATTTCTACTTCTTTCAGGCAGCTGGTCTGGTCTCAGAGTCTTCTTTGCAGCTCAGCTCTGCCCCTTCAAGGGGGACTCTCAGCTTTTATTGCTTACTCTGGAAGGGAGGGGCCTAGTGAGTCTGGTCAGTTTTAGGAACTTCCTTAAGTTATTTTGAGTTGTTCACTTTCCTGCTTAAGGAATTTCCTGCAGGATGGAATGTTTCAGTCTTGGAGGAAACTGTTACATGATGTCCTCAGACACACTTTCCATCTTTTTTGTTTGTTTATAAGACACAGTCTCTTGCTGACTTGTAACTTACCAAGTGAGATACCCAGCTGCCAGTGGGCCTAGAGATCTGCCTGTCACTATCTCCTGAGTACTAGGCTTATAAGCACATACTATTAGACTAGGTGTACTGGGTGGTTTTGTGTGTCAACTTGACACAAGCTAGATTCATCAGAGGAAAGAGCCTCAGTTGAGGAAACACCTCGATGAGATCTAGCTATAAGGCATTTTCTCATCTAGTGATCAATAGGGGAGGGACCAGCCCATGGTGGGTGGTGCCAACCCTGGGCTGCTGGTCCTTGGTTCTATAAGAAGGTGGGATGAACAAGTCATGGCAAGCAAGTCAGTAAACAGCACCCCTCCATGGCCTCTGCATCAGCTCCTGCCTCGGAGATCCTGTTCTGTTTGAGTTCCTGTCTTGATTTCCTTCAATGATGAACAGCAGTGTGGAAGTGTAAGCCAAATAAACCCTTTCCTTCTCAACTTGCTTTTTGGTTACGGTGTTTGGTCGCAACAATAGAAACCCTGACTAAGACACTAGGCTTCTTTTTAATTTCATTTATTTATTGACTAGTTGATTGATTGATTGAGACAGGCTCTTACTATGTAGCCCCAGATGTCCTGGAACTCACTATATTAGACCAGGCTGGTCTCATATTCACAGATATCTGCCTGTTTCTGCCTCCCGAATGCTAGGATTAAAGGTGTGCGCCACCACACCCACCCTTCCTTTTTTATTTTTTTTAAATGTAGTTTCTAGGGAATCGAACTCAAATCTTCATACTTGCAAGGTGAGTACTTTACCATCTTCCTCATCCCTTAATGAACACTCTATTTTTTAGATTTCATTTTTATGTTGTAATTATGTGTGTGCCTGTGTATGGGTTAGTGTGTGTGAGTGCAGTGGCTGAGGAGGGCAGAACAGGGCATCAGGCCCCCTGGAGCTGGACTTGTGAGCCACCTGACATGTACTGGGAATCAAACTCCGGTCCTCTGTAAGGGCGATATGCATTCTCAACCACTGAGCCATCTTTCCAGCCTCCTTAACGAACATTCCTAAAGGCTAAAGACACACAGCACACAAGTGGTACAGAATAGGAAAACAGCACAGTATCTTAGGTCACACCTGAGCACATTGAACTATCTATGGAGCCCTAGTTCTTAATCCTCATTCTGGTTCATGTGTCCGCTGCCCAAGAAGCACAAAGAAACTCAGAGCTGTTCATAGCTAACTGGGCAAGTGATAACTGAACCTCTGCAACGGATCCATTGTATGGCGTGGGCTGAGGGCACCTGCTGTCCACTGGTGCTTATAAACATGTCCCCACCAAGAAGGAAAGGTGAGTGTTTAGGGTATAGGGCACAGACAACAAATGGACTCTGACAAGGTCCTATCCACCCTGTCTGTACTCAGGACTCAGTGTCTTACCTTATTTTGGTCTCCTCCCCTTTCAGTGTGTTATGAATTTATTTTAACAAACAGTCTCATGACCTATTGGTAGTAAGTATGTTTGGTGTCCATGATGACATTTAAATAGTTTCCTGTATGACAAAGTTAGGCTCAGCCTATTGAGACTAATCAAGTCCATTGGTCATCACACATGTGGTCCTGGTGGATACACAGAAGCTGGGAGGCACCCTAGATAACAAAACTCCTGGCTTGCTGCTGGCACAAGGTGAGGGTCTAGTGCCCAGGAAGGAGGCGTCAACTCCTGCAGTCTCGTGGTCTGACATGCAGTGGACGCTGATCAAATGGTTTTCCTTTTGATACAGTAACCAACTGAAAGCCTTTCGAGCTGGAGAGTGGTTTCATCTGCTCTGACCGCACATTAGTCTGGGGAAAATCAGTTCCATTTGGGGGAAGATAATGGGGTACTGGGGTATAGAAGTTTGGGGATTATTCTGGGAATGGAATAGGGGAGGTGCTTGGAGATGCATGGTAGAGAAATGGGAAGTCTGGTAGCCGAGTCTGAAGAACAAGATAAGACTGGAAGGAGTGAGGCCAGCATCAGCCCAGGTGTGTGTGGAGGAAGGGGGTTTGATAAGAAAGCAGGTTCTGGGCGAGGAACACTGTAGAACAAGAGGTAAATGAGACCGTGTGTACCCAAGTTGAAGGGCCAAGGGTTTTCTTGAGGAATACAAAGGAGCTGCCTTCACCCAGTTTCCTGGGGATCGTGCCCCAGGGTCTGCTTCCCTTGTGACAAGCCAGCCGGGGTCTCTGTACCTGGCAGGCATATGAGTGCGTGTACATCTCAGGAATATTCCAGAAATCCTGACCTTTCTGCTTCTGATCAATTCTTACTCACGTTCTTCTAGCTCTGAATCATCAGGATGTGAGTTTTTGAATCGGCACTTCAGAACCTGGCTGCATTAGTCAATGTTCTTTACAGAAACATAACTGATACAATGGCTGTATATGTATATTAAAAGGGAATTTATTAGACTGGCTTACAGGACGTTGTCTGAGTAGTTCAACAATGGCTGTCTCATGACAGAAAGGCCAAGAATCTGCTAGCTGTTAAGTCCAAGAGGCTGGATGTTTCTGAAGTCTCAATCTGGTTCTGGAGTCTGGAGGAATTCCTGGACAGCTGCCAGCCTTCAGTCTGTGTTAGATTCTGAGGACACTGGGTTTAATACTGGCCACCAAACAGGATAAATGAACTTGCTGGGTAATGAAGGCAAGGAGACAACAGCAGTTTCCTTCCTTCATGTCCTTTTGTGTAGGCTGCCACCAGAAGGCTATGGCCCATGGTAAGGCTGGGTTTTCCTGCTTCAGATAATCTCATTAAGAAAACCCCTTAGGAATTCTCAGCAGCTTGCGATTTAGTTGATTCCAGTTCCAGTCAAGTTGAAAACCGAGATTAGCAACCACACTAGTTTTTCCTAAAGAAGTAGCTTTCAATTTTTTTGTCCTTGTCCCACAGTAAGAAAGACATCATAAAATCCAGCTTATACAGACCTGTATTTCTGCCTTCTCTTCTGTGATAATTCCCTGAGCCTTGGAGAGGCTGATCTTGAAGTCCCATTTGGGCTGAGCACTGAAAAGACACCTGTTCTCAAGACACTGACCAGTTCTGAGTCTTGGCTTTAACCGTTACCTCCTGCCAAAAGAAGTTTCTCCCACCAAGTTGAGAGCAGCAATAATCTATGGGCATAAAAATAAATATTTAGAAGAGACTTGGACAACATGCCCATTTAGTAAAACAACAAGTAATAGGACTCCCTGCGAGGCCTAGGACCTCCTCCGGCTGTAAGCTTTCGACCAAGTGTGCTGTATAAGGCCAGTATTCCCTCCTACAGAGTTGGCCTCAAATCCAATCAGAAAGTAGTGTTTACCCCTCCAAACAGTCATACCACTATTTCACCACCGGGCATATCTGATGGAACCATGCCCTTTTCTGACCTATCATTGTATCAAGAATTTGTCACAGTTATGTTAAACATTTTGTGGGAATATATATCTTTTAACTGTGTTTCTTTCTCAAGCATTCTTTGCTTTTAGAGTATTGAAAATATGGTCAAAATTGTTATTTTTATATGCCCAATTCTGGTATATTTCCATACATGCAAGAAATAGGAAAACTTACTGAACAGCAGTTCATGTCAACTGTTAACATTAACCCGATCACTTACAGTGTTTTAACTTATGAGGGGTTCATCAGGCACACTTGCTTTATTTGTAAGAAACGGGGTTGAAGAGATGGCTAGGTGGGGAAGAGCACTTGCTGCTCTCATGGAGGATCTGAGTATGCATCCAAACACTCACACTGGGCAGCTCACAACAGCTTCTAACTCCAGCTCCGGAGGATCTAGTACTTTCTTCTGGCCTTTATGGGCATCCTCACACATGTATGCATACATACACAAACAAATACATAAATAAAATACTAGATCATTAAGTAATAAAAAGAAAGAAGTATTGGTTTCATACGATTGCCTTTATGCAGCACACATCCTCCAAACACCGTCTCCTCTGAGCCCTGTCTGCATGTTAGCCAAGTCCCAGCCATGATCAATCATAGCTGATGGTGCTGAAGAATTAAATAATTGGTGTCGACTTCAAAAGAACACCTTTTATTAATGGCATTGCTTGACAAATAGATTTTCCTTTAAATACCAAGTTACCATAATAAGATGTTTCAGTAGGTCTTATAGTTACTAATTTTAAAAAAAGGTTTCTTCTTTCACAAAAAAGGAGTTTCAGAGGAAAAATGCCCCACCATTTCCTATATCACTGTTCACATGTGTATGTGTGTATGCGTGTGTGTATATGTATGTGTGTGTATGTATGTATGTGTTGTGCATGTGTGTGTATATGTTAAATCTTTATTAGTCTAGTTATGCTTTGAGAAATTGTATTTTTATGCTGAGAGGGGTCTTGAGTATCTTCAAGAACATTTAGAGCATGCATATGAGACTTATGTCTGTCAACAATGAGACTTATGTCTGTCAACAAATTAAGCTTCCACAGACAATCAAATGGATGCACACTTATGTTGGAGTCTGGCAGACTTAGGGGAAAGTGATTCATTTGACTACATCTACACCTCTTATACATTGATATTATGTACTAATTTATTCATTAATGTATTTGGCCATTTATTAAACTGTAGTCAGTATGAATCAGGGTGCTTCTAGGCTTTGAGGGAAAAGCTACTTAATTGAGTTTATATTATTGAGAGGAAAAAACATGAACGTATGTCTAACATAGTGCTGGATATTGTGAAGTTCAGGTGAGGAGAAGCGTGCCTAGGGTGTTTTTTTAGATTGGTTGCTGAGGCAAAGCTCCTTAGAGAGTGGCATTTCACTGGGTATCTGATTGGCTGGAGGGAAGGAGCCATGGGACAACATCTGTGAAGTGAGGTGTTCCAGAGCATGCACACACACACACACACACACACACACACACACACACACACACGCACACATGGCTTGTGGACTGGCCAGATTAAATTATCATATTACTACTTAAAAATGTACTCTCTTAGAAATTTTCATGTACAAAAAATATTAACTATAGTAATCATGATGTATAATAGATTTCTTTTATTTATTCTTGGGACTAGACATTTTCTTCATATTGTAAATGAGTAGATTGAGTTTTACATTTTGTACAATGGCTTTTAGAAATGGTTTTATTTTATTTTAAGAGGCTGCTGTTTAAGGTAAATGGATGAAGCACTCAGGAATGTTTTAGAGATATTTTCTATAGTGGTTTGAATAAGAATGGCCCCCATAACTCATATATTCGATTGCTTAGTCATCAGGGAGTGGCATTATTGGAAAGAATTAGAAGGATCAAGAAGTGTGGCCTTGTTGGAGGAAGTGTGTTGCTGGGGGTAAGCTTTGAGGATTCAAAAACCCCTGTCAGGCACCGTCAGTCTCTCTCTTCCTGCTGCCTGCAGATCGGGATGTAGAACTCTCAGCTCCTCTCCAGCACCATGTCTGCCTGCTCGCTGCCATGCTTCCCACCATGATGATAATGGACTGAACCTCTGAAACTGTAGGCTAGCTCCCAACTAAATGTTTTCCTTCATGAGAGCTGCTGTGGTCATGGTGTCTCTCCACAGCAGTAGAACAGTGACTAAGACAGTCTCTCTCCTTTTGGCACAAGAAGATGCAGGAAGCTCGGCAAACATCTCCCTTTACATGAAGGGTTGGGGCTTGAGGTTCGAGTGTGATGTGAGAAGGTTCTGTTCATTTGAAAGCGACTGAGGGGTTAAATGAATTTTAACTCTAGAATTCATGTGCTTATCCTGGAATTCTTTATTTTTTAGAAACGCAAAATGTAGTCAGAGAAGTTGAAAAGCGCCTGGGCTTCCACCAAGCTGAGGAAGCAGGTTGCTGCTGTGATAGCTGCTAATAAATGCCTGCATCTGTGGGAGAATTTAGCCTGAGGCCTGGTTTTCCTGTAGCCTGTCACACATGGAAGTATGTATCTGCAAGTCAGTACAAATGTGCTGCCAGCAACATTCATAATATCAAAATTGTAACTCAACAGGATTTTGAGATGTTAAAACCAATCATTCCATATTATGAGAAAGCTCGTGCTTGCTGTAAAAACAGCAATTTTCTGTTGTTATATATCAGAATAGTGCAGATTTAACTTGAGATTGTTTTTGTGTGTGATTACTAGTATATTATTTACCTGACAATATAATCACTAGCAATGATGGTGCTGTCTCAGAACAGCTGGGCCAGTGCTCTAGTCCTTAAAAAAATAATTCTTTTTGAAACAGGGTTTTACTGTGTAGCCCTGGCTGTTTCGGAACTCACTCCATAGACGAATTTGGCCTTGAACTCAGAGATCCACCTGCCTCTCTCCCCTGAGTGCTGAGATTAAACACGTGGGCAACCACCGCCCGGCTCTTTCAAATATTCTCAGACAGCGAAGGAAGAAATATGTCTGCTTCTGAGAAACTAGAAGCACTCCTTTTATTCTTTCTGCTAATACAACCACAACAACAAGACCCCAAACCTAGATAACGTAAATAAAATAACCCGAGGATTCTAAAGGGTTCAAAGGAGAAGCAAACTAGGCAGAAACTTGGTACCTAAGGATCAGCAGCGTGAAAGGTGTTTCTTCTTGCCTTACAAGTCCCAGATCTGAAGCTTCTAAAGTCACCAACCAGGAAACACCAACAGACAAGGAGCATCAACAAGATTCCCTCACACAAGTCTGCTGCTTAGCCAAAGGACCGGAAATGGGGCCAATCAGCAAGAGAAAACAACTCTACCAGATGCCAGAGGAACACTGTGGCCCACTTCAACCTACACCAACGGGTCTAGTACACTACCACCCCTCCTCTGCCAAAGTCTAACGAGGAAAACTACCACATAGGTTTCACAGAAACTTGGTGGAGAGTCAGGACTTTTACCAGAACTCATTGGCAATGAGGTTACCTCTTTCCACACTGTCATGTAAGGTAGAAGTTACATATTTATCTTACAATAATTAGAGCAATCACCAAAACCTATACAAAGAGATACATGCAAAACAATATAGATACATCTCAGTGGAATTCTAAAAATATTTGTTATGTAACCAATAGGAAGACAGGAAAACTAAAGGTGAAACGAGAAACTAAAATAAACAATTAAAAAAACGGAAATGGCCAGATTTAGTCACAACATATCGGTAATTAGTTTAGATGTGCCTGGCTTAAAAAGACCAACTAGGAAATTGGCAGAATCACTAAGAGGCATGATGGAGCTGTATGTTGCCTGTAAGAAATTTGTGTAAAGCAGAACAAAATAGAAACGTTGAAGGGAAGCAGATGCCAAGAGGCAGCAGGCAAGCCATCACAATAAACCAGGAGTGGCTGGATTAGAGGCGCATAACGGGACGTCAGAGCAGAGACAAGCACAGCTGTGAGGAGACATTACATAATGGCAGAGGTGAGCACACCAACCAGAGATAGTCAGGCTGCAGGTAGGCACAGCAGGCGTCAGAGCTGCAGAATGTGTGAGGCCAGACCTCCGAGGACGAAACAAACTGACCAACATGGAGATTCCAATAGTCCTCTGTCAATGCTGACGAAAAATAAAATAGAGAAAACAATCAAGGTTATAAAGGAACCCAACAAGATGCTCAGCAAGCAGAAACCAGTTGATGGTTACAGGAAGCAGCCCCCAGGCAGGTACCTCTGGAACATGGACTAACCCCTACCCTGTTTTAGTCCATAGAACAAGCCTCAAAGTTTAAAAGAGTAGATGTCATTCAGTGCGTTTTCTCTGACCGCAATAGAACTAATCTAGAAATCACAGTAGGATAGATAGCATTAAAATATTCCAGCCCTGGAAGGTAACAGCACAAGTCAAAGATACACAAGTCAGAAGAAAAAAAAGGAATGGCATGCAAAGAATGTGTGACATCACAGAAGTTCACAGAAGTTCATAGAAGGACACAGCCAAGCAGGGTCGAGAGGGACACCTTTTCAGCACTAAGAGCACATGCAGGGAAAAGGATAAGTCTTAACTTGGTAGTCTAAGGTCCATCTCAAGAACCTAGACAAAAAGAACTGCAAAATACACCCACAGCAAACACAGAGGGGAGAACCGAGGTGTTACCCCCAAGATGTATCGCCAACAGTCAAGGTAAAGAGCAGTTGATCGCCACAAAGATCTCCCATGCTGCCCTCTCAAATCCCCCCCACCTCTCCTTAAGGTCTCCCATCTCCTCGGCCTCCTTAAACCCTGACAGCCACCAGTCAGCTCGCTATTCCTAGAATGTCTTTTTAAGACTGTTGTCATAGAGCCAGAATCACACAGTATATAACTTAGGGAACTCCTCCAGCTCCCACAGTAATTCACTGGAAACTCCTGTGTCATGGACTGTATAGATGGCCTGGTCATTTCTGTTGCTGAATAAGCAGTTCCGGTGTGGGGTAGTACAGTGTGAGTAACATGTCATGGATGAACGTTCACAAGCTAGTGTGTGGACACTCAATGTTTCCAGGGGTTCCTTGGTCTGTTGAAGTGTCTACCCAAGAAATTCTCCTTCTATTTGACCCAGCAACAATTTAATGGGGGTAACTACTTGGGTTTAATCTAACTTTAGTCCAAACCAAGGCTGTAGCATTCAAAGTCCCACGTTTGTACCCCTTTCCGTACCTCTCTAATTGGGGAGGGTGGTGGTTGGGAACTGGACTGGTTAATATTGATTGTCAACTTGACTAGACCTAGATCACTTAGCAGACAACCCTCAGGTGGGGTTAACTGAAGAGAGAAGACCCACCGTCCACGTGGGTGGCACCATTCCGTGGATGAAGGTCCTAGACTGAATGCCAAGGGGAGAGCAAGGGAGAGGAGCCGCACCGTCATCTCTCTCTGCTTTGCGGACTGTGGACACCATGTGACCAGCTTCCTCGCGCTCCGCTGCCATTCCTTCCCGGGCACGATGATGGATTATGTTTTCTAGTGGTGAGGCTAAATAAACACCTGCTCCCTCAAGCTGCTCCTCACAGGCAGTTTGTCACCGCAGCGAGGCAAAGAAGTAACACAAGGACACTTGGGGTGTTTAGTGTGCACTTTTTACGCTTTTCAGCCTTGGAAATCTGGACGCATGCGAAGTCACCTGACGGTCCAGTGTGTGAAGTTCCCAGAGTCGGAAGCACTCTGCAGCGGATTGGGAAGGTCAGTCTTGACCGTGAGAGAGTCCACTGTAGTTCACATCGTGGCCTGATTAACCTCTGCTCTTTGTATATTTCTCTGCAACTTGGCTTACTTAATCTTGCCATTACCAATTCTTCAATTTACTGGAATTTGGAAGGCAGCCGTAGAAGAGAAAGGGGTTCTGAATTCCTACTGTTTGGGTCTAGCACATGATGTTTTCCTCCCCTTTGGGAGTATTTGGATAAAGCTAACATTTTATTTTCCTTTTCGTGTATTTTCCTTCAGATTTTCCATATTCTATTATTATTCAAATATGCTATTAGTTTTTGTGTATGTCAAAATGGTCTTGTTTTACAGGAGTCTTCAGGCATGAGTGGCATTTGTCAGTGGTATTAGCATTCACAATGTATAATGTACACATATTTATTTAGTCATTTTTGATGAGAAAATCTTCCAAGATATGGGGTTGTTACAGGGCCCCACAAGAGATGATCACTGAGACAGTTATAGCCAGCTGGAAGTCTTTATTCCAGCTGGCTGGGACTACACTCAGGTATTTGGGACCCAAGCATAGCCTCGAGCATTTAGAGCAAGAGATTTTTAAAGACAAAACCTACATCCCTTTATTTTGCTCAGGAGCGGGGCGGCGCGGGGGGGGGGGGGGGGGGGTGTTGCTCAAGGAAGCAGTTTAACAGAAGCTAAGTTAGCCAGGGCATCCTAACCTCGGGTTCCTAAAATAGAGTTGGGTAATTTTCCATGGGATTCCCCACCAAGGAGATCAAATTCTAGTTAAACCTGAAATGACTTCAGCAAGAATACAGGATGGAGGAACCTCTGCACTGTCTTCCTCTGTCACAGGCTGACATAATTGTTCCTAAAAGAAAATTTGGTGATGGAAAATAAATTTCATATTTGAGGCAAAAAAAAAAAACCTTCCAACACAGTAACAATTTACAATGTTTGTTTATTTATAAATTGTTAGTTTATTTATAAACCAGGACCCCGTACTTGAACAATGACAAAAATCAGTCAAGAGACAAACGAAAAGCAGAAATGAAGGCCTTCCATGTACAGGAATTATTATTCATTCTCCATTTCCAGGCCGGAAGCCTCAGTTTTCAGTCATGAGGTTTTAGGAGAGCATCCTTTGCACTTCCTGGACGAGCTATCACTCAGTGACTCACAGAGCAGGGGTGTGCAGGGAAGCCACATGGGGTTGTTCTCACTGAGAACATGACAATGTGATGTCAGAGTCAGCCCTGGGTAATGCGTCATCCATGCGCCATTACCAGGCAGCTCCTGCCTTGATTCTGAATCTCAGAAGACTCTGAAGAATTCTGGAGGGGGGAATCTGTCTAATAAGATTGTCTTCTGTAGGCATAAAATGAAAATCAATTTGATGCATTGGAGGTACCTTTACTCCCAAAAGATCTGGATGTACTCAGCTCCTGCCCCAGGGGGATTAGTCACACGCCTCCAAATGTTGCCTCCACTGTGTCAGAAAGGCAGGCCCCTCTAGGCAGCCCACTTCTGAAACAGGCTTTACTTTGAGTAAGATATGAAAAAGCATTTCTAGTTTGAATGGCAGGAGAAATTGTAGGGAAATAAAAATGTAATGTCTCTAGCTGGAATTCGACTAAATTATAAAGATTAATAATTCTTTTTCAAAAAACTGTCTGATTTAAGGGGAAAAGTCTCTCCTCTATTGCAAAGGAGAGTATGGACTTATAGAGAGCTGTATAGTGTTGAGGGGTCACAGCCCTGGTTGGGAAAAGGGTGGACAGAAGCCAATAGCAACAGGGAGACGGAAGTAAAGGCAAGCTCAGAAGGATGTGAAAGCTGTATGAGAATGTGTGTCTGGTGCTTAGAAATCTGTTCAACCAGCCACCAAAGGACAAGGTGTGGTTTTCTTGAAGATCTCTCCGTCTGTCTGTCTGTCTCGTGTGTGTGTGTGTGTGTGTGTGTGTGTGTGTGTGTGTGTGTGTGTGTATGTGTGTGTGTGTGTGTATGTGTGTGCGTGCATGTGGAGGACAGAGGTTGCTACTGGCTATGTTCCTTAATCACTGTCTCCTTCTTAGTTTGGAGACAGGCTCTCTCACTGCACTTGACAGCAAGCCCCAGGGATTCTCCTCCCTCTGCCTCTGCACCGGGCTTTTTATATGGACCTGCTTTTTATATGGGTGCTGGCACTGAACTCATGTCCTCATAATTTCTTGGCAAAGACTTTAATGGCTGAGCCACTCCCCCAGAACCCTCTTGAGGCCCTTGAATACCTGTTTTTCAAGATGATGAGTCCCTGGGGCTGGGGAAATGGCTCAAAGAGTTAAGAGTACTTCCTATTCTTGCAAGGGACCAGAGTTAGGTCCTCAGCACCCAAATGGGAAGGCTCACAACTACCTGCAACTCCAGCTCCACATGATCTGACACCCTCTTCTGGCTTCTGTGGCACTGGCACACATGTGCACACATGCATGTACACATAAACACATACAGAGACATAAATTAAAAAATACAATTTTAAAGAGGGTCCTTAAAGACCAAGACGCACTGTCTCATTTTCTGTATCCACACCGAATTGTTTAAAGCCAGCACAGAAAAATGAAATGTAGTCCACGTGATAACAGAATTTCAGGGAGCGAATGCCACAGAGGCAGTGTATTATCTGCATATTACCCAATTCGAATCCCTCAGGTTTCCATGAAATAGAGCTCTTCTTATTCTTTACTTGGAGAAGTAGCTTTTCATTGTGTGAAAATCATTCCTGTACTTGAAAGACCTTGATACAAGATTCCTCTGTGAGAAACCCAGTAATCCACTCCCTTAAAGGTTCTTAAGGCCTGCCTCCTCGGCTTTAGCCTCATGAAGGTTCCCCCGAAAAGCTGATGCCGAAAAGGACTTGGAGTTTGCCAGGACTTGAGTTACTTAAAGATTTTTACTGTTGGATTCGTTCTAGAGATTGACGGAGGAGACGGCATTGAGCTGAAGTGCTGACATGATAGAGAGAAAACGCCAGCCAAGCCCTACAGTTCACCTGCTTAGGACAAGAACCCGCGGCATGTTATAAACGGATGGTGGGAAAAGCAGCACAGAACCAGTTTTGGTTGAGCCGAGCTTCCAGGAGCCTACCCATCAGAAGTGCCTCGGAGTATATGCCACCGCAGGAGACAATGGCTAGCACCTGCCATTTTAATCCAGCTACAGGCTGTGAGGTTTAAACCCGGCTGCTCCCATTTTCCTCTTAAGCATGGATGGTGCCAAATGGTGCTTGCAGGCACAGCTCCCAGGCGTGGTGGAGGTTAGTGGAACAACTGTCACGGCAGCACAGGTTTGGTTTGCAAGGATGGTGGTCTACTGTGGATCCGCTGTGTCTGGAGTTAGAAGCAGTTGTGAGCTAACCAACGTGGGTGCTAGCGGCTGAATTCAGGCCCCTTGCAAGAGCAGCATATGCTTTTGACCATTAAGCCATAGCTCCTGCCCTTGACTAAAGCTTCTTTCAGATGTGTTTACATGGCTGCATCCTGGAGCTGTGAGTGGGTGAGATCTTGGCCTCAAGGCATCTGTTACAAAGTCTTGTGTGTAACAACCCAGAATCCCTATCACCCTGTGCTTGACTTTAGTGATAACTTTAATCCAGTTCACACTCTTTTCATTACTAGACTACAAAATTTTGGCACATTTCTACTCTTTCTCACTAAGTATCTGGGTAAAGGCACTAAGCAACTACCATACCACAGCCTGAATGTTATGCTATGCTAAGATTTCTTCTGCCAAACGACCTGGTCCATTCGTTTTGAATTCAGTCTCACTCAAATCTTTACAACACAAGAAGAACACAGCCACACAGACACACACACACACACACACACACACACACACACACACACACACACACACTTCTCAGAGTATAATAAGAACAGTCTCTAGCAGAGCTCTTCATACAGTCCTGGATTCCCTCTTAAGCCTCAGGAACTTGGTCTCCACTGTCCATATCCCTATCATCATTCCCCTGCCTCAGAGCAGTTCCAAAGCCTATGAACCATATGATTAGGTTTATAACACATCAGCCTATGCATCTACCAGTTTTCTCTGTTGGTTAATTTTAGTTACTGAGACCAAATGCCTGACAAGAAAGAACAACAGAGGAAGGCTTCATTTTGACTCGTGGTTTGAGGACAGGGTTAATCTTGGTAGGGAGAACATGGTGGCAGGTGAGGATCCCATACTTGATAGTGGGAGCTCGTTCACGTCTGGGCAGATCTGGAAGCAGACACAATGCCGCCAGAAGCAGGGTTAGACTATAATCTTCAATGACTATCCCACAGTGACCCAGTTCTTACCCGAGAGCTCCTCTTCCTAAAGGTTCCACACTGTAAATGTTCCAAGCACACAGTGCTGTGTGGGATATTTATATCAAAACTACAGCAATGAATAACTGTGCTAACACTAACATATGTTTTTAATTTGATGGTGCTGTGAGCTCATTAGAACAATGAGGTTTATGTAATATACAGCCATAACATCTGAACTATGTTTCTATTGCTGTGATAAAACACTACGACCAAGGTAACTTATCAATGAAAGCATTTCATTTGGCTTACAGCTTCAGAGGGTTAGAGTCCATAATGACAGAGAGAAGGAACTGCTGAGAGCTCATATTCTGATCCAAGGCATGAAGGAGACAGAGAGAGAGAGAGAGAGAGAGAGAGAGAGAGAGAGAGAGAGAGAGAACTAGGAATCACACAAGTCTTTTGAAACCTCACAGGCCACTGCCAGTGACACACCTCCTCCAACAAGCCTATACCCATTAACCCTTCCCAAATAGTTCCACTAATATGGGACCAAGTATTCAAATACATGAGCCCGTGGAGGCCATTCTCACTCAAACCACCACACATAGCAAAGAAAAGATAATAACATTGACTATAATTTTCATCAAGCTTGAGCTCACTTCCATTTCTGTCTGCTGGCTAACCCTGGTTCAAAGAAAAATACTTCCAAAAGTTTTCACTTGACAGATCTGCTTTGAGGCATCTTTTGGTACCAAGTTAAGCATTGAACATCCTCCAGCACATGCTACACACTGGTTTTTTCTGTGATAAATAACAGAGCTGACTCGAGTTCAGTGAGATCATCTGTCCACAGGAACACAGTCTTCTGATGGGTTGCACATATCTTTGGAAATTGTGATTGTTTCGGGATCCTACAGTGCCTGGCCTCTGCATCTAATTTCTGAATTTTAGAGCAAGGATGGTGCTTTCAACCCTTGTAAGTAGTAGGGAACCATAATTTAAAGCAGTCAAGGGAAGGACAGCTCTTGGATAGCCTCCTTCAGTCCATTAAGGGGAAGCATTGTTTGTTCCCTTTTCTTTGTGGTAAAACAAAAGAGAATCTTGTCTGCAGTATGGGTTTCATACTAATTAATTAATCAATCTCTTATTTATCTAGTTTCCAGTGAACAATTGCCTTTGTGGCTTCCGGGTCACATTAGCTTTCCTCCCCTTCCATCATATGGACAATTCAGCATCACATGTTGACTCCTCAAACTTTACCTGCGGTGACTTTTTAATAATGATTGTAGCGGCCATAGATTTACTTATATTTTCAAATAATCACTTATTAAAGTACATTAATTAAAATTTTGCATGATAACCAAATTTTCAAAAAGAGATATGCAGAAAGAAAAAACTGAAATTTCGTCTTCTAAACATGTTATATATCAAGATATATATTATTTACATGTATTGTTTTAAAATGCAAATTCATATGCTCTGCACATATGGGCTCTCTACACCCTTTGATTTAAGTTTTAAAGATATCCATAGTGCAACACTCTCGAAGAATCTTTGTTTTAAATGTGTCCTAATATTCCATTCAATGGACTCACCTTATTTAACTCTATTCTCTTACCCAGACTTCTAGTTCTTCACTATTATAAGCAAAATGAGTATAGCTGTGCAGATCAAACTAAGAACACACCAGTGTCTGAGTAATTAGCAATGCATAGGGATTTAAAATACACTTTGAGCTCAACCATTCTTGCATCCCAGGAATAAATCACATTTGACTACAATAAATGATCTTTTTCATGTGCTGTTGAAGTCCATTTCCTAGTGAGGATTGACCCCAGAGGCTCATGAGTTTGAACACTTGATCCTCAGCTGGTGGCTCCATTTGGGAAGGTTAGGGAACCTTTAGTAGGTGGGGTCTAGCTAGAGGAAGTGGGCTTCTGGAGGGCAGGCCTTGAGGTGCCTGGCCTCTCTTCTCATAGAAGGTTTCTAATTCTAATGGGGAGCAAGGTGCTTATTAGTAAGGGAGGAGAACCTTTTCTTAAAGCTGATTTTTAAAAACTTTAGCTGCTTATATGATGTCGTATCTTGTCAAAATTGTGTGGTTATCATGAGTCCAGGGTTATCATTTATCCCCAGGCCATTTCCGGTTGTTTTCCTGAAATGGGTTCTATGAAATCTTGAGGAAGAATTTTTAGTGGATGGAATCAGTCCATGAGCTGATGGCTAGTATGTTAGAAAGGGGAGAACTTGATTTGAGGGATGGAGTTGAGATGAGTGGATGACTGAGTGCCAGGCCCCCAGAGGGGAGTGGCTGTGGTTGGTTCCTTGTTAGCATCTTTGCTTTTGTAAGGGGAAGAGTGATGTTCAGAAGCAGCGGTGGGGAATGGTAAGAGTGGGCATCTGTTGGCTTGTTGGTATATGGGACGCAAACAGATGGGTGGCCCTCTGTTTATTGTGATATTGATACCCATCCAGTAGATTATTATCCCCTCTGATACACCACGTCTTAGGCCTAATGCTGAGAAAGCAGTATTTCCAGGCAGTTACAATCCTGGAAAATAAGCATGACACAGAGCTACAGAACTGAAGCTGCACCCCTGTGAGTCAGCGTCAACCAAGCCAAAGAGGTCAGCGAGGGGCAGGCAGATGTTTCTGGAGTTTAAGGGTGTGGAGTGATTAATTTCCAGTGGAGAAGGGCTGGGGTCAGGGGTCAGAGGGGAGACTGCTGATAGGGAGGGAGCAGTGAGGTCCTGGTGAGGAGCCTAAGGCTTTCTTTTCTTTCCTTGACTCTGGCTTTTGTAGTACTCTGTACTTCTTCTTTTTCTACACTGACTTTCTTTACTGTTCAGTTCACACAGTAGAATATGGCTGCCGTCCAAGCTTAAGTGTGTGTGTGTGTGTGATTATCTTCAAGAGACCAGTCTAGATTGACAGTGGGCACTCATAGACCTGAGCCTAAATATAACACACATTAGGTCACCCTTGATGAAGGTACAGGTAACACACAAATATACTTTAGACACCTGTGTTGACAAAGGATGTTTTCCAGAGTGGCGGTCAGCCTAAAAGTTGCCCTCCCAGGCCACTTTTCCAGAGTCCAGAGCTTAGCGGGGGATGTCAAGGACTCAAGTCCCTGTGTATGGTTTGTATGAGGGAGATGCTTGGATTTGAACTCACTGACACAATGAACCGCCCTTTCAGACCAAAACACCAAATATCTCCTGGTCTAGTCAGGTCAACCTTAATAATAAACAGCTTGACTCTTCCTCGGCTGTGAGAAAGAATTAGTTTTGGCTTTCCTATTCCTGAGCAGACCATGTTTTAATTTGCAAAGAAATTTTGATGTATGTTTAATCCAAGTGAAAAATTAATATACATCTTAGTAACAAAGTAACCTATGATGCCGGACATCTGTGGAGTTCCTGTCTCATTGCACGAGAGACCTCTTTATTTACTAGACACGATATTCGAGTATCCAGAGGCGATTTCTCAAAGCCCATGTAGTTGGTGGTGTCCTTGAGCTGCTGGGCCTGAATCACTCTGCTCATTTCCAGTGTCAGTGCTAAGATCATCGTTGTTATTGATGATGGCAGGTTTGGCCTTTGGTGTGTGATGGATGGAGCCTTGGCGCAGGTTTATGGATTCTAATGTCAATGGGACACAGTCGAAATCCCAATACTGAGGTGGATCTTTGGCTTGATCCTCCCCTCATACAGACCCGAGAACAAGATGCTAGCAAGTGCAGGGGTCCCATCAAGGGCAGAGGCAGTATGTCAGCTCCTGTACTCATTTACATCACCTGCTCATCAGGACACATTTTCAATGTGGCATTGAAACAATACTATACACAGCAAGGACATAATGACCTGAGTCCTACTTTCAGGGACCTGTCTGCTAGCTAACGGTGACATCCACCACCGTGAGGATTACTTTTGTAGAGGAATAGAGCTGCAGGTGAGAATCTAGGAAACATACTGCCTTGGACCTCTGAAGAGTTGAGCCAGCTTCCAGGTGGGCAAATCTAAAGGATGAGTGGGTGTCAGCTGGTGAGGAAGCTCTTGTCCTAGATCTGGAGATCTGGAGAGACAGGGGTAAGTGTGCTAGACTGGTGGAAGTCCAGGAGCACAGGTGCAGCAGTAGCTTGGGCTGGAGCAGGCACCGTGCTGTGCAGGCTTCCTTCTCCACAAGGAGCCTAAATATTTTCCCAAGACCATGGGTGCCTCTGAGAGGGCACAGGTAGAGGGTCCTCTCCTGTATCACCTCTGGCTTCTCCTTCAGGGTCACCAAAGCTTTATACCAATCTCACAGGAGCAACTAGTCCACTTTTTTTGTTTGCTTGATTTTTGTTTTTGTTTTATGAGACAGGGTTTCTCTGTGTAGCCCTAGTTGTCCTGGAATTCACTCTGTAGACTAGGCTGGCCTTGAACTCAGAGATCCGCCTGCCTCTGGCTCCCGAATGCTGGGATTAAAGGCGTGCGCCACCACTGATGGGCTGACTAGTTCACTTTTACTAATATTTCCAGGGTCATGAGTACAAGAGTTACACGTAGATCTAACTTGTCCTAATCTTCCGACTGTTTCTGTGATAAACACCAGGACCAAAACTAACTTGGGGAAGAAAGGGTTTATTTGGCATAAAGGTTAGAGACCATCGTCTGTTCTAAGGGAAGCCAGGGAGGAACTCAAGGTAGGAACTTGGAGACAGGAACTGAAGCAGAGACCATGTTAGAACGTTGATTACTGGTTTGTTCTCCATGACTCCTCAGTTTGCTTTTTAAATACGACTCAGGACCTCCTGTCCAGGAATGGCACTGTTCACACCAATCATTAATCAAGAAATGCCCCCAGGCTTGTCCTACAGGCTAATCTGATGGAGGCATTTCCTCATTGAGACTTCCTCTTCCCAGGTGACTCTGGCATGTGTCAATTTGACAAAAACTCACTAGGAAAAAAATGAAGAAAATGTGTGTGTCTCGTCCCTTCTCTTGGGGTTAGATGGAGTCGTTTTCTAGCCTCCTCTTTTTGTACACACAGTTTCTGAGAGCCAGTGTGATGCAAGGCCTGGACTCTCCTAGCTTAGCCTTTTGTCTTGGTACATGAGTGAGCTGTTAAAAAAACCTGTGACATAATTCTATCTCTTTCTGTCTGGTAGGAATCAAGTTACTTCCCCTGTGAGGTATGGGGGAGCCCTGTGATTTCTGTAGTCTGTAGATGTGCCTGTGGTGGTACGTGATGGGCACTCAAGGGCATAGCTGCTACAATGAGGCCATTCAAGGGTTACCACAGGGTCCAATCTGCTGGAGATTGACGTGGATAGAGGGGGCAGCTTTCTTCTCTTCAGTGCTACCTCACTTTACACTTCCAGTCAGTGTATGAGCCCCTTACACTTCCATGAGCCTCTTCTGTAGCAATAACTAGGAGATGACGGAGGCTAGGGAAACAATGGAGGAAGACTCTGGTTATGTCAGCACGCTCAGATCACGTGCTCTATGTAGGATATGCAGAGGTTAAGTTCTAGTTAGTTCAAAGGTTAGTTTCTGACATTGATCTCTCAAAATTTGGTGATGATGATGGTGATTTAGCCAATTTGGGCTAGAATCTTATGTAGATCAGCCACTTTCTAACCCCATAAATGTTCTTAGCGCTTCTCCAGTATATTGAAGGAAACAACAGTATCTAGTTCAGAAGGTTGCTGTGACAACTCAAGAAGTGACCATTGCATTAATAAAATTGTATTTAGTATCAAGGAAGCCATTAGTAACACAATGACCAATGTTGGCAAGGAAGCGCTCTAAAGACTCATCCCCAGAGCGTCGGAGAGTACTTGGTAGACGTGATAGGATCCCTCCCACCCGGGATGGCCATTCTCACAACATGATCATCTGTTCTGATTTCACCATGAAGGATCTTGGGACGTCCAAACGACGCATAGGAAAATTGGAGCTCTGCTGCCACAATTGTCCTCTACTCTGCTCGTGAGCTGAGTGTGAGTCCCTCCTCAGAGAAGGCAGGGTTCTGTCACAGCTTAAGTTAGAGAGTGTGCACCCTGTCCAGATTTGTGTAATGAAACCTAACCTCAATGCAGTAGCAAGAAATGGTCACAGCATGAGGGCAGAACCCTTGTTAATGGCATTAGTGCTCTGACAAAAGGTCTAAGGGAGTTTGGTCCCTCTACTATGTGAAGACACATAGAAGGTGCATTCTTCTCCATCTTCGATCCTCTACCTAACCTCCAGAACCGTGAGCAATACACTTTTGCTATTTCTAAGTTACCCAGCTAAGATAACAAGAACGGACAGAGACAATGATGGAAAGATAAATGCAGGGACAGCAATGAATCGACAGCTATTGCCTGTACTTCCAAAGTAATTTGTAAGTATTTTAATTTTGAAGACAATGGTTTTAATTTTAAAACTTGCCTCAAGCAGGGCAGTTGCTACAGGTAAAAGTTAAGCTCGGCACCAGCTTAAGTCCTGAACATTCCAGACATTCCTGAGTGGCTTACAGGTACATGAATACACGATGGGTTCTGACTCAGTCTTACTGTTTTCTTGTATTCTAGAAGAGAAGCCAGCTGTACACTTTGGCTGTTCTGAATCTTCTGCCATGAATCTATCTCAAGGACCATCCTCTAAAAGCTTCCCAAGAGGGCACCAAGAATGATCATGGAGGAAAAATACAAAAAAGGAAAAAAAGAAAAAAAAAACCCTCCCCATTTTGGCAACCATCCATGACCGGAGCTTGAAAGATGACATTTAAGACAATAGTTTGGAATTCCTGAAGCTTTACTTGTGGGTCCTTTTCTCCAAAACTTCCCAGTTGTCAAGGAAAGGCTGACATAAGACAAATGGTCTAAATGTGCTGCCTCATCTAGTCCTTCAGGCCAGAGTCTGGCCAGAGGTCAAT
>CABHPR010142623.1:111294-123794 GCA_902168415.1 Peromyscus melanophrys | reverse complement strand
TGATAATATTAGGGTCAATATTTCATATAAAATGATGGGAGAAGCTTAGTTTGGCAGAACAGACAGTAGCTTCAGCTAGCCCCTCTTTGCTCTTTCTCCTTTGCAAACTGAAGCAAAGGTTCCACCCTCCACTGAAAGGCCATCTTACTGGTTTCCCTCTTTTCTGGTTGACAGATTCACTCTGGAATTCCTGGAGGAGGAATTCACATAATGAAGCCACTTACATTGAGGATTAAACAATTTCAGATATTGGGATACATGTCATACATGCCTGGACAAGGCAGATAACAAAACCACTGGACTGAAATATTGGCAGTATGTGCTAATAAGTGGAAATGGAGCAATTGGTTATGTTTATCAGCATGCAGTGAAGAGAGAAATGGGTTCATTCCACCTGTGTTTCAAATAATGTCCTCTGAGTAGTCCTCTCTATGTATGTCCCCAAGTAATCCAAAACCAGCTGTTTTATTATATTAAATCTACATAAAACATATAACACTTTGCTAACAGCAACTTATGAGGGCAACAAAACAACCCTTCAAAGTAATGGAATCTGACCACTTAGTCAAAACAAAGCCAGGCTGTGCCAGCTTAAGAAACCTGGCTTTGGTTCACTGAACAGATACTCAAATGCACTGCACATAAACATCCAAATTGTGTGTCTTTAGGTATAGAGTGTGACTCAGTGTCCACTCATCAACCATAGACAATAGACAAATAGATCATCTTGGCTGCATTTTCTTTAGGGTTAGCAATGTCTCCTCTAAAGACTTCTTGGAGACAACTCAGATCCCGAGCAGGAGAGATCTGAAGTGCTGAAGTACTTCCCGAATGGCCTTTCTCTTTACACTGGGGATAGATAACACAAGCTCAGGTAACTATGCGTCAAGATGATGAAGCAGTAAATGTCGCAAATTCATCTTCCATTGCAGTCTCTGTTAGAGACACTAGGAATAGCATCTGCAAAAGCTAGATCCTTGTCTGCACCCTCCAAAGAAAGGCACTACCCATTTTTGAGCCACATAATTCTCCTGACCAGAAAATGGCTTTAGGCATAGCCACCAATAAGCTTTCAATAATACAGATATGTAAATCATTCCACATTCAGTTTAGTGTCATTTCTGATCAGACTATTCTAATAAATGCTATTAATAACTGTGTTAATATTTGTAAATCTGGTTTAGCCAAGGTCCTTGGTTCCAAAGCCTTTGGCAGATAGTTCTAGAAAGTATTCAAGGTATATTATTTTCACTCTATTAAAGTTAATGTTTTCAGCCTTCTATATATGAGAAGCTGTATTAACTTATTGCTCACTATGAACATGTTGTTCTTTCCAGGTTAACCTTATTTGGTACAAAAACACATACTTTTGTTTGAATGAACTAATTATTTTAAAATTAAATATTAAACAATATAGGAAGCACGTAGATGAAATCCAAATCATTTAGGTGATACCAAATTGTTCAAAAATTTGAACTGATTAAAATAGTTATCCACACACCAAAAAGCACATTTTCCTAAAGTCCATGACAAGCTATTACAGTCAAGCCAGGTGTTAACAGGTGTTAACTGTCTATATTCCAGTTTCCTCATGAGTAACACAGGACTGTTGTAAGTAGGCAGGTTGTATGGTTAACAGTGTCTGTGGGGTCATGGCAGAGGGCCTGGTACATGGGAAGCACTCAGGGGATTCAAGGAAGCACCAGTACCAATCCCCTCTGACCTCCTGTGTTTGCGGGGTGATCTAAATCCGTCATCTCTGAGGACTTCCCACCTCCTGGCTTCAATCTGCGTTTGACCACAGGGGAGCCTCAGCTGGAAACAGGAGAATGGAAAAAAAAAATGGTGTGAAATATTTGACCTATGTCTCCTTTTGTAAGGAGACACAGCTTATGCTTGAAGCCAGAAAAAGACAAAAGACTTCCAAGTTAACGTGTTCTTCCTCTGGCACGGGTACCCATCTTCTAGTCACTCAGTTACAGGAAGTCGCACTTCAGCTTAGCTACCCCTCAGTGCACTCGCTCTCAGCTGGAAAGCTGTTTGTTATTTTATATAAATGGAATCCTTGCCGGTGCTGAAGGGACAAGTGTGCCAGTGTGAACGCTGTGTGTGAAAGCGACTGCTATCACCATTCAGTGTCGCGATCTTATGCCGTGTTTACTTTGTCTAATAGAATGTGTTCTTTATTTACAATGAAGTGTAATTTATCTCTGAACATTATTACTTGATAAACTATCATAAAACATATCCATAAAGATAAAATTTTACAATATTGGGACTATACTGTACATTCATTCATTCACTCTCTCAGTCAATAAATCTTAGCAGTGTTTTTCTGCCCAAGACCCAAGAAGGAGAAAGGCAGACAAAGCTCACGCCCTTAAGTTGAAATCTTATTTGGAAAAATGGGGGAGTGAGGGTGGTGAATGAATATATTTTCAAATTTTGAAAAGTGCTTAGGGATTAAAAGTCAAGGCATAGTGTAGATGAATTTCTAAACAGTCTTATTAAATAAGAAACATGGAGCCAAATACAGGGGTGCAAGCCGTAGAGATCAGGGCAATAGCCTCCAACTAAACTCAGCTCACCTCGTCGCTGTAGCTTCCCAAGACAGCCTCTTCCTGTCATCTAATCTGTGCCTTTATTGCCTTCCTCTTCTGCCTTTTCATTGGCTCTAAGGCCAGCCACATCACTTCCTCATCACTCCCTGTCTATACAGACCTCCAAGTCTCTATGGTTGGTACTGGGATTGAAGGTGTGTGTCCTTGACCACACAGAGACTCTACCTGCCATGTGATTGGATTAAGGGTGTGTGCTACCACTGCCTGACTTCTGCTTATGGCTGGCTACAACCTCTGATCTCCAGGCAAACTCTCTTTATTAACATACAAATAAAATATCACATTTCAGCACAAATAAAATATCACCACAATATAGAGATAAGGGGTGCATTTAGGGGAGATAACCATTAGTGAGGACATGTTGAGGTGGTAATTAAACCATGAGCCTGGGAGGCATAAGGAAGAGACTGTACAGGGGAGTGCTAAAGAGAAAGGCCCTCCTGAAGGAGGGTATGACCCATGTGCACAGGTTTCTACCCTCCTGCTTCTGATTCAGTTTACCAGAAACATCTCCTCTTACACCTATTTATTCTTTTGAAAATAATCACTGCCCAGTGCCTTGTGCATCAGAGGGAAAACACTGCCCACAAAATGTGTAGATTTTAATTGGGGTAAACAACTGAAGCAAGGAAATATACACCAGGTCTTAAAAGGGAAATTGAGAAGATGAGAAAATTGAAAGTGAAGAAGATGAATAGAGAGTTGGCTTGGGAAATGCTATCCATATGTGCTTAGCAATGCCACACCTGAGAATACTGGAGTTTCAGCTGAGATTTTTAAGGGCAAAAGGAAGCAAACCCCATGGTTCTATGCAAGGGGCTGTCCCAGTGAAATTTCTGAGTTGTGTGTGTTCTGGGTGGGTTAGAGTAACAGCTAGGAAGGCTGTGCATTGCCTGGAGACGTGGAAGGATAGGTCAGGAATACAATTCACATCAGAAGAGCAACCAGCTCAGGGTTCCTTAGGACCCTTTGTGTGGTCTTTGGTATTTGTTCTCAGTGAAGGGCTATCGCTGGCAGGTTTTGAGCAGAGAATGTATGCTCAGCATTGGACTCACACTAAGAATAATTATTCTACCCACCATGCTGGGAATAGACACACATCATAAATAATGTTGTACAGCAATTATTTTAAATGGTTGCACATTGTTTTCCTTGCCATAAGACCCAGAGCTAGTTCCAAGTTTTGAGCAGTAGTACCTTGCTCAAAATCTCTATTGTTCCACTTGCATAGAGGTGTGTCAACCAAGGTAGGTGCACAGCCACGACAGCTCAGTTCATAGCTGTGTGCTGTTTGTGTTGTCACTGTTGTTTTGCCGGTGATTATTGAAGTTTCCATTCCCTACTCAGTCACCTTTTTCCTGGCATAGTGATAAACATTGTTTACAGTAACTCATTAATCCTCCAACTATCCCATGAGAAGATGCTCTTATTTCTACCTACAGGGGTAACTGAGGCCATAGGACGTATAGCAAATTGCCTATGAACATGAAAGTATAAGATTAAGGATTCAAATCTGGATCTGTCCAGTGCCAAAGCTGAGCTTTTAACTTACGCAGGAGATAAATTATGCAGTACCTCCTGGACAGTGTACTCATAGAAGACAAAATGTCAGATCGGGTCCCAGAAGCATGGTATTTAGTCCGGTGACACAGATCCTTGAATTCAGTATGGAAGTTAGTTCCTCCACAGAAAAGCACTTCACTAACTTAAATTAAGCAGAATCTCAAACCTTTGGAAAAATGTTTCAATATATCCTTTTTACATTTATTTATTTATTGTGTGTGTGCATGTGGTGTGTGTGTGTGTATATGTGTGTGTATATATGTGTGTGTATGTGTGTGTGCTTGTATATCTGTGTCTGTGTGTGTGTGTGTGTGTGTGTGTGTGTGTGTGTGTGTGTGTGTGCACCCATGAAAGCCAAAGAACACCTTACTACAGTCAGCTCTCTCCTTCCATCATATGGGGTCTGGGGGTCAAACTCAGGTCATCAGTCTTGATAGAAGATGCCTTTCTTTACTGAGTCATCTCACTAGCCCTTGAGAATCTTTTTAATACATTTGCTTTAAGTAGAAAGCTCTTCTTAAAGTAGACATTAGAAGCATCATAGTGCAGTCAAGCACACAGACCCTGGAGACAGATGGCCAGGCTTAGAATCCTCTATCAATTAACTCAGGCTTCAGGCAATTTGTTTAACATCCTGGCACATCAGTTTCCTCAATTACAAAATGAGAACAGGATTAACATGTGTTTCACACTGCTTTTTTTATCAGGATTGAGTTAATCCAAATGAATCTGGAATAATACTTAGTGCATAATAAGTGCTCAGTAAATATTAGTTTGACATAATTTTCTCCATTATCCAATTAAAAGGTCTCACGGAAGCCTATAGTTATGTATTTATTAATTCTTTGAGAATTTTATAAAACTTGAGTTATAGAACAAGAAGTCAAATGGGTACTGACCTATAAGCTTTATTCCTACTGGCTAGATTTCATGGCTACTATGCACAGTACTGGGGGAGAAAAGTAGCTGTCAATCTTACCCAGTAACGAATCCTTCAAACTACAACAATGGCTGGCGGGGCGAGACATGACCACTGGTGCATTAACAGCATGGATGGCATGGGAGGGACCAAACACTTTCCAGTTGGATTTAAAACCTGCTCCACAAGATGAAATCTATACCATTATTGAGCGAGAACCTATGGCTAGACAGATCATAGACCCTAAGAGAAAACCTACTATTGTTATTATGCTAAATGGACAGAATCCTATTCTTTTTCCCATACCCTACCGGCGTTTTAACAAGTCTGTCTCTAATTCCTCAAGACTTTTGCACATTACCCAAACCATACTATTTGAATACATGAATGGAATCAGACACCTCATATTCATTCCTTGGAAGATGTAACATCATTAAAATGCCAATTTTCCCCCAACTAATCTTTGGATTAAAAACATTTCCAACTATGTAGGTGGCATAATGGCCCTCCAAAGATGCCCCATCCTCATCTTTAGAACTTGTAGCTATATCATATGGCATGGGAAGAGGAGATTAACATTGCAGATAGAACTAAGATTGCTGAGAGAGCTTTAAAATAGTGAGACCCTGAATGTTTTGGGTAAGCCCAGTGTAACCATGAGGCCTGGAAAGGGAAAAGGGAGGCAGAGAAGTCATTGTCAGAGTGATGTAATGTTGGGAAAAAGACTGGCCATTGCTGTTTGAACACAGAAGACCATGAGCAGTGGAAATGGGTAGCCTTAATCAACAGGGAGAAGTAAGATCGTGGATTCTCCCTAGAGCCTACCAAAAGGCCTGCAACCTTGCCAACACTGTTCCTTTACCTTGGTGGCCCTTATTTTAGACTTATCGATCTATAAATACAGAAGTGTAAATCCATACTGCCTGAATAATGAAGAGTGAACTAAGGTGCCAGATTAGACATGGACAGAAAGTTGAGACTGGACACACTCGGTTCATACCCACTCGCTAGGTGTGAATTGTATTACTAATGCTAAAGCGGCTGTAGATGATGTATTTGTTTGCTTGCACTTTAAACCTCCGCAGTTTTCTAGTAAGGACTTCAGATAGCTCATAAGCATACAAACAACTCCAAATGAAAATGAGTAGATATGAGAAGGACAGAAGGAAGAAGTACCGGTGTAGAAAACAGGAACAGGGAGTACCCTAGGCCCTAGAAGCCCTGTGAATGGATCACATGTTGACCCTAAGTATTGTTGAGCTGTTCCAAAGATTTAGCCAATCTTAGTTGTGAGACTTCTCCAAAAGGTCACACCTAACAAACTCTAGATACAAATAGATATCACTTAGAGTATAATGTCTTCCCCAGTGCAGGCCATGAAAAGCCAGCAGGTATACCTGAGTGCAGGGCAATTCAAGCAAAATATACCATGCCCCAAGGGAGAAAAGAAAGAACAACTTTTTCTGTTGGTGTTTCACATTTGCCTGCTTTCCTTTCGAGGTCAAATTTATTACTTTTGGTAAGTAAACATGGTATACTTAAGTAATAACATCAATATAGTAGGTCTAAGATTTGGGTCTTTTGGGTCAAAACAGCCTAGGGTAAGGAATCCCACCTGCCCCTACACCCTGCCAAAGAGGATGTAAGAAATGCCCCCATTAGAAGTTTGGAAACATGTCTCTATTTTCTTTTTTTTTTTATTTTTGAAATTACATTTATTTATTTGTATGTGTGTGCATGTGTACATGTGGTATGTGCACACACACCATAGCAAACCCATGAAGCTCGAGGATAACATGCAGGAGCCAGTTCTTTCCTCCTACCTTGTGGGTCTTGGGTATAACTCAAGTCATCAAGCTTGGTAGTGAGTTCATTTACCCCTCCACCCCCGAGCCCTCTCACTGGGTGTGGAGATCTTTCTCCTAAATAGCAACATTCTCACATCATAAACATGTGGTTGGTAACAGTAAGAGAGCTCCTGCTACCTGCAAACAGAGCAGGTAGTTTTCACAGCTAGATAGACCTCCTTCTGCTATTTTTATGTGTTATACTTCAGTTGCCTGGGACTTCAGTTTCTTTGTCTTTAAAATGGGTATAAAAATACAGTATAGCCAGAGTGTGGTGGTGCATGTCTTTAATCTCAGCATTCTGGGAGGCATAGGCAGGTAGATCTCTGTCAGTTTGAGGCCAGCCTGGTCTACATAGTGAGTTCCAGGACAGCCAGGACTACAAAGAGAGACCCTGTCTCAAAACAAAATAAAAATATAACATGATTATTGCAAACACAATTCTAAGCCCATAGTAAGCAAAAGTATAACAGTTAGCACTGCCTCTACCTAACCCAGTTCCAGGAATAAAATAGATAGTACTTATTTTTGTTAAACTAACAAATGCATGAGAGAATAAACACTGCCATCCAGGAGTCTTTGACAAGGGCAGATGTCTCCAAACGTTTGAGACCATCACACTGCAGCAATGAAGAATGTGGGGTCAGCAGTTAGAACGCCATTGTTTCATGTCGGGTCTCAGACACCCTTCAACCATTCTCCGACTTATTGTACCAAAGGCAAAGAGGGATGCTTTGGGGAGCAACAATATATGGATTATAAAGTTCTTGAGTCATTCCTGAGAATGGAAGCAGAGCAGGCTTTCAGTAAATAACAATATAGCTGGGTGTTGTGGCACATGCTGTTAATACCAACACTGGGAATGCAGGGTTTGGAAGATGACTATGAATTCCATGGCCAGTCTGCTCTACATCAGGGGGTTCCAGGACAGTCAGGACTACAAAGAGATACTGTTTCAAAAGACAAAACTAAATAAGAATACATTTATTTATCTCATGTGAGTATAAACACAACATCAATAAACTTTCTTTCTTTCTCCCTTTCTTTCTTTCTTTTACAATATCTCTAGGTCCTAATGCTATGGGATCTTAGAATTTTCCAAAAACAAACAGTATTCACATAAATTAATAGATTTGTTTCTGGAACTCACATCCAGTTTTGTGTTCATTTTGTTTCATTTTGTTCCTGTTTTCTCTCTGTGCAGGATTTCATCGTCACTGTCGTCTTTTCGTTCTTGTGGTTGGTTGGTTCCTCTGCTTGGGCAAAAGGCCTGTCGGATGTCAAAGTGGCAACCGATCCCAAGGAAGTCTTGTTACTGATGTCAGCTTGCAAGCAGCCCTCCAACAAGTGCATGGCTGTCCACAGCCCTGTCATGTCCAGCTTAAACACATCTGTGGTAAGTATATGTTCATCCAGGCTTGACTTCTCAAGTCTTTATTTGATGGTCAGTGATTAAGAAAAAGACCCCAAAGCCACTGTGGACATTTCTACCTCCAAAACTAGGCCAATCAAAAAAGAGGGAAATCTCACTGACAGGTAAGATGATATTTCAGCCTTCAAGATTTTCATTGTCATAATCCGCGCACTGTAATACTGCTGATTACAGTTTTTAATAAAAACCCAGCGGGCATTAGCAGCTGTGGCTTAGATGACAGTCAAGTGAGAATTCTAAGCCAGAGCTGATATAAAACCTAAATGTTAAGGCTGAAGCCTGCCAGAAGTTAAAAAGAATATTTGTTAACTCAGATGTTTCCTGGAAGAGAAACATTTTGTTAAAGCCACACGAGGAATATACCAAATTGGTTGGAGAAAAACATGCAGACTTAGTAGGGAGCAATAGGAAATGCACGGCTTGAAAAAGTACTTAGAATAATTGTGTGTCCTCTTCCTCCTCCAGTTTAGCTGCTTGAGAAAAGATGCACTAAATTAGCTGAACAAAATCAAATATTGTCATCAAGACTATGAGCCTTACAGGAAAGGACGAATACTAACAGTTGGAGAGAGGCTAAATTGTATTCCTAATTTATATGTGTAAGCAATTGTGCTACTGCCCAGAAGGAAGCTGCATCTGATAAAGACAAGCTAGAGTGTCAGTAAAGAGAAGCATCTACTGTGGAGTGGCAGGCTCAGCCCTGCGCACTAAAAGAACACTGTCCAGGAAAAGTGAAGAATAATTATCTTGGCTGCAAAGTTAACCTGTGTCCCTGCGGCTTTCTGAAATTCAGTCAGGGAAGGGGGCTGCAAAGTGGGGAAGGGTTACCCCCACCCCTCCTAATTTTTTTTATAAATCTTGCCTTGGTGAAATAGTAGCTGTGGAAATTAACAATGCCCTGGATCTCACAAACATTCTTACATATTTCTGGCCACACTTGTGAGTGTACATTAACATGTATAGTGATTTCTGTAGCTTGTTTGTAGGCAGTACTGAAGACATAATTGTGACTCTGATTTCAAAATCTAAGAGAACAAATATAAAATTGCTTGACATGTTTAACAAACCAAGAAAATGCTGTTCGCCAACTGCTAGCTTGATAATCCATGTCCCAGGAAGTTATGACAACCCACAGCGCCTTGTCATTCACTCATGTTCTAATAAACTTTAGGCTGGAAGGGAGGACGTAGCAATGAAGAATAATGTGTTCTCCTAAACCTAACAACAACGTAAACATGTGGAAGGAAAGGCCTGCAGGGTTGTCCCTGTGTCCCTGACAGCCAAGGCTCTGGCAATTCTAACAGAACAGCTCCTTCAGATTGACTAAAAGTAAGGCTTGCAGTGTTCTTTAGATGCATTCAGATATCTTCATTGTAAATAGAAACTGGCTCCAATTTCATCATGAAAAGGATAGTTTCTGGAAAGATACCATGAACCTGCTGAGATCTGAAGACATGAGAATGGAAGAGTTTAGAGCAGATCCTCAACTCCCGACATCAGATAACCAAAATATTGTCTCTCTGGGTTGCTGAGTAATGGAAATTTTACCTGACCTCCCATTTTTCCCCTCCAGTGGAAAAGTTCCTGGACAGACCTCAAGCTATTTGACTAAAACTTCACACTCCAAGGAAAATGAATTGTGTATTACGATCACAGGGGAAAGAATATTAATCAGTCAACACAGGTTTTTGAATTAAAAGTGTACTTGCCTTCAAGTCACATTGAGCTAGCTCAAGCAAAACCCAAAAATAATTAGAAAAGCTAGAGTGTTCCCTAGAGTAGAATTCAGGGCTGTAAGCTGAAAGATAGACAAGAGACTGGGTCTTTCACATTCTCCACCTCTCCCCCTTGTGTGTGCATCTGTTGAAAGCCGCTGTCTGTTATGGTATCCTCCTGTTCCAAACAGAGGATTGTTTCTGTGCATATGGGAGAAAGTAGGTACCTTCAGTTTCTAATTGTGTATTTCCTTTCAAAGAAACAGCTTTGGCCAATGGGATGGCTCAGTGGGTACCGGTGCTCACTGCCTGAGCTTGGTGACCTTATCCCAGAACTCACAAAAAGGAAGGAGAGAACAGGCTCCACATAGTTGTCCTCTGACTTCCACATGCATACCATGGTGTGTGTAACACACACACACACACACACACACACACATACACACACACACACACACACAGAAATAACAATCAAATATTTTTAAAGGGGGTAGGGGAACTTAGACTGAATGTACCTCACTCAGATCCAGTTGCAAATGTCTGAGAGCATCCCATTGGCCCTTCTGGGATCAGGTTTCTACCTCAGTCTCATTGTACCTATAGGCTTTAGAAATTGTGTAGTTATATTGGCTCACAAAACTCACCATGCTGGGCAAGTACAAGTTCTCAAGAAGGAACCATACACACACTGTGGTCTGTGATTTATGAAAGGAAAATGGTCAAGAAACAATAAATACTTTCTCCTGTGGTAAAAAAAAATGATTTTCTTTGCCATTTTTAACTTCACAGTAGCCCTAAAATAAAGTGAGGTATCTAGACATTACAGATGCAGGAAGATACTATTAAGGATCCTGGGAAAGGTTTCTGGATCTAACTACACTAAAGGTAGAATTGAAGCCAAACTTTCCTAATACTGTTACTGCTCAAAAGAGCTGAAGGCACAGTACTGGAGTGGTCTTCAAGAGAGTCCTGGGCAACAGTCTAGTGGAGCTTTTATGAACAACAAACCAGCTCAGACCTCCATGCCACCATCTGAAAACTGTAGACAATTATGCAGCAGACTTTGAGACTGCTGAGAGAAGATAATCCATGGGAAAAAGACTTTGCATGTGGCCCAAACTGTGAAAAATGCTGATTAAGGACCACCTCACTCAGGGTACTCATTTCTTCTATAGAAAAAAAGAATAGTAGAGGAAGAGCCTTAATATCTCAGTTTTTACTCAATCTTTACTAAATATAACTATGCTGTGTCCATAATTTCTACTTCTGCTTTTCCAACTTTACTACAGGCAAATTGACCATCACCATTATGAACAGTCACATTTTATCTCTCAATTCTTTCCCATGTACAGTTTTATACCCTCTTTCTGATGTCCCCACATCTGATCTTGAATCAAAATTCTCTCCTAATTTCAAGTGGAATAAATGGCAGGATTCAAAGACTCGTGTGTCCCTAAATGTGCCAGCCGATGGGAATTTGGGGTACCTCCATGATGACTGTGACAGGAAACCAGTGTTCCTTGCACACCCCAGGGGGATGCTCTGCCTTCTTAAGATTAAGTTGGACCCTTTTTAAAAACTGAGTAGTCACAAGGAAATAGGAAATGATGAAGACAAGCAGACAGATAAAATCACATCCCTGAACAGAGCCATCCCTTCATATTAGAAGAGATTTTTTCATATTTTTATTTATATATTGGCATATACTTACAAAGGTAGAATTAAACCAAGATATCTCTTTTAATGGAAAATATCCTAGTCACTCTAAATGCCCTGTGTATAAATTTTGTTAGTGGTTACCTAATTCATTTTGATTAAGCAACTATTACACATTATTTACTTATGTTTCATATCTTCCTTGGCAAGTAGCCTAAGGCACTATACTAATGTTAAGAGAAAAAAGAATTTGCAATGGAAAACTAAGAGAAGGGAAAGAAGGATGCTGAGGAGCAGAACCGAGAAACTTGAGTCTACCAAGGGAGGTATAGAGAAAAGGGGTCTTGATCAGTTTTCAATTAGATCAATAAAGAGCCTACTTTGCTGTCATTTCTCAAGAATACGTTTTCACATACTAATGGTGACAGTTAACTGACTGCAATGCATGAACTACTATAAAACATGATTCAAACCATGATTTGCCATCCAGTGTTTTCTAATGTGTCCAACTTTATGAAGCACATCCACTTGAATACTTTCAACTGTCCTTCAAGTCAGAAATATTGTCTTCATTCCACTGGCATCCAGTCTGCTATCAGGTACTTTTGTAATACCCTTGACCCATGCCCTTGAGACCCCACATGCTGAGGACATCAGCCTCTCTCTCTCTCTCTCTCTCTCTCTCTCTCTCTCTGTCTCTCTCTCTGTCTCTCTCTCTCTCTCTCTGTCTCTCTCTCTGTCTCTCTC
>CABHPR010142623.1:47880-111194 GCA_902168415.1 Peromyscus melanophrys | reverse complement strand
TCTCTCTCTCTGTCTCTCTCTCTCTCTCTCTCTCTCTCTCTCTCTCTCTCTCTCTCTCACACACACACACACACACACACACACACACACACACACACACACGACACCCCAGACTAACCAGGAAGTCATTTAAACTGGACAGTGTCATCCTGGAGTAGTGACCAAACATACTATAATGTTGTCACCCATTTGCACCATGCTGTTGGTGCCTTTCCCCAAGAGGGTTGTTGAAATAGTGTCTCTTACCTAGTCAACCAGTGAACAATCGATATACTAGGGAACTCGTATCTAAGCCCCTTGCTTCCAGCCACCAGCTGGCCCTGGAGAAGCAGCACAAGTCCTCTGACTTACCAGCAGCTTTCACAAGAAGAAGGAATTTCCATAGGAAAACCTCACACCTATTTCTTAAAAAACATTTCACTCCTTTCTGTATCCTGCACTCCATTCAGAATCTGGTTTTAGGATTCACTTCTTGCTGGAGACCTGGCAGTGGAGTTTAGTCCACAAAGAAGATGTGTGGAGTCAGCAGGGGGGATGGAGGAGACAGACATGATCTGAGGGTGAATCCAGATGAATACCCACACATTTATTGGGAAAAAAAAGGCTATACCTTTTGATACTCAAGTTTAGTCACAGCAAGATTGAAAGCAGGCTTAATGATTCAGGGATAAAAGTGGACACTAACTTCATTAAAGCATTTTTTCCTGAGACAAAGCCATAAGTTCAGCAAGTATCTAAATGCTTGCTGTTCTCAAATGTTCATTAACTCCACCAGGAGCCCTCTTACATCAATATAAGGACCACAAGTTCTTCCTGCCAGAGATAAGGAGAATGACTACTTTTAGCAAGTGAACTTTCCTCAAGCCCCCAAGGGAATGGAGGCCCTTATCTAAATGCCTGACCTTGAGAAAAGGACTTCCTCAGGAACCAGACACTCCACTACAATTTAAGAACAATTTTCATTCCTCAAGGAATTAGTAATGATACATTTTTCAAGGGCAGCCCAGCCCCTGGGCTAGAGAGTTCAGGGTAGAGGGCAAGGTATGTTAGCCATACCCTGCAACATGTAGGGACTGAAGGATGCTGGGAGAACCTGGCAGCCAGGTCCATCTTTGATATGTTTGTCTAGTCTTTTTGCTGAAAATGAATGATAAGGGATGATGACGAAATCATCTATGACTACTCCCTATTGACATTGTGGTGTCATTGGGTTCCCAAATAGCTAGAATGTTGGCCAAGTCCAGGAAGAGCAGCTGTTTCACTTGCTGTCCAAGTTCTGTGGGACCTTCTGGGGCTAGGGACATGCAGGCATCAGTGGGAGCAGTTTGCAGTCTTTAATTGGTTGAAAATCTGCAGGAACAGATATATATTAGGATCAGAAAATAAAGTTAAAAGATTTTTTTTCTTAGGTGTACATTTGAAACTTCCAGGTCCATGGTCCTGGTAGCTGGGGGAGGGAAGTCCCAAGACCAGAGAAAGGAGAAAGTCCCACCCCCTCAGGAATAGGCAGATGGGGAAACAGGCTGTTGATTGACAGTACTTATCTGGAGTCCCTCTGGTCTGTGAGAAGTGGATTGCCATTGTTTGTAATCTATAGTATGATCTTGACCCAGATTGTTTTCCTTGTGAAACTTCATTTCCACATTTTCAACATAGACATGTAATGTATAATAACACTAGCCTCTTAGACTGGGGGACTCAATATATAAAAACCCTTCATGTAGTGCCTGGCATATATAAAGTGTTCAGGAATCCTAAATCAAACAGTGGTTCTGAGTAAAAAATTTAAATAAACTTCAGAATTAAAGTGCAGGCTCCCCCATGGCACTGTGAGGAAGTGCTGTGAATGGGCTTTTCTGGAGTTTCTGTCCAGTCTTTTAACCTCTTGCTCTGATTCTCCTCCAGGTCTTCGGGTTTTTGAACTTCATCCTCTGGGCTGGCAACATTTGGTTTGTTTTCAAGGAGACCGGCTGGCATTCCTCAGGACAGAGATACCTCTCCGACCCCATGGAGAAGCACTCTAGCAGCTATAATCAAGGCGGGTACAACCAAGACAGCTATGGGTCAAGTGGTGGTTATAGCCAGCAGGCAAGTCTGGGGCCATCTTCCGATGAGTTTGGCCAACAGCCCACTGGCCCCACTTCCTTTAACAATCAGATATAACCCAGTATCACCCAAATTCTTCTGGCTATAGCCTCACCACCTTCCATTTCAGTAGCATAAGAATTTTTTAAGAGTTTCAATCAATTATTAATGCAGAGAATGTTGAATGTAAATCAGAGATCTGTAGTCCTCATTAAGGCAGAAAGGCCTGGGTGGTGATAAATGGTACTTAGAGATGAGATGTCCTGAGGAGGAGATACATTATTCATTATAGATGGATAATTAGAAAGTACCTTGTTATATACACAGATAAACTTATGGTCATTTTGTATGTGTGTTAAAATAGTGGAAGCATTTTGTAGCTTAAAGTCTCTAGTACGTAATGTGCATAAAGCAACTTAAATAATATTGAGTTTTCCTATGTGTTTTGATGCAAGAGACATTTTAATGATTTCTAGAAGACTATTTGGTGAATCACAACATGCATGGTTAATATTTTTTAGTTTAGGCCCTTTAGCACTACAAATATGTTTTAGGTAATTATTCTGTACTGTTTTCACTTGATGAAACAATGTTTATGTGATTTAATGCATGAATAAGTATTTTCTCACACCATAAACATGTGAAGATTTTTCAGTTTGCATCATGAGTTTGTTAAGTGGGTGTTTAAAGATGTGTATGCACTGCTTTGTAGACGTTGCAAGTTTGTCTTTCTGACTTTACCCAAGTTCTGAATGCATTAGAGCTAAGGTCTGGGAGCTTTCTCTATTTGTAGATAGTCAGTGTTCTGTATGGTAACTGCCCAATATTTATCTGATTTACTTAAGTAAATATTTACATTCTTGTAACTTCCTATGGCATTTTGTGGCTCTTATCCTGTGAGCCATGAGTGATAAGGCGCAATGACCCTATGCTTGTAGAGTGGCATTTTCTTAGCATCCAGAGATACAGCTTTAGGTACCATAGTTTAAGTAGTACTAAGAAAAGTGCTCTATAGTCCCATATGACCAGTCAAACATCTGATTTGTTTATTTTTAAAGCTAATATGTTGCTCAATTCAATTACTAGAAATCTCAAGTCATAGCTTAACAGAATTACTTATTTAGGTTTGTGTATAACCCATAAATTAAGAATGGCTTCCCTATGCCACTCTATCTGAAAGATGGTTCTCATGAAAGACTGTCCAGAACATATTCATTACCAAGAAAATGCCAATCTTCATTTCTTCATTTTAATTCAGTGGAAATAACAAGGCCCAATAGGCAGGGCAAGCTAAGCATATGTGTTTCTAGATAGTTGTAACTGACATACAAATTCTTTGTGTGGTCTGTGATATTGGAAGCAGTTTAGCACAAAATAGCCTGCGTCTTAAATGCTATCTGTAACCAATTTCTTAAATCCTGTTGGATAAATCTGTATTGTGATATCTTTTGACCTCAATAAAGTTGTTGCCTCCAATCTGGCTAAATAGTGAAGATCCATAACTGTGAGCCTGTCAGCTTCAACAGCAAGAGAACAAAGGTTAAATGCAATGCTTCTAGCATTCTTGCCCCTGCCTCCTGCCCCCACTCCACTTTCACTTCCTGGGCCCGTGTTCTTTGTTTAGTTAACCTTTCACCTATTCTGACCTCCCAAGTACTCAACACTGCTCAAGTCAAGGGCAAAACAATGGTGTTGAAAAGCAGAAAGGGGCTCTATTTAAGAAGCCTGCATTCTATTAGGAGAGAACTGTGTTGCATATCCACACCCTTGTTACACCATGTGTGGTGGAGGGTGGAGGCGTGGGCTTCTGCAAAAGCATCTACCTCAGCTAGTCAGGGAGAAAAGTGAAGGAGCTTCAGACTTGAGCAAGACCCAACTTAGGAGGATGGGGCAGAAGGAAGCATACCACAGCGCAGTAGAGCCAGGCAGACTTTAGCGCTGATAGTAGGAGGCAAGGGGGATATCTAGAGCTGCCATAGCATAGAGACTGAGGGAGGCTTTGCACAGGGGAGCCTGCCCATGGGTGCAGGGGTAAAAACTACTTGGAGGTCACAATTAGGACTTCTGTCTTTATCTGAAAGAAACTTAATGAAGGCACTTGAAAGATTTTTCTTGCGTGTGTGTGGAGGGGCAGTGACACTATGAGAGTGTTTTGAAAGTGTTTTGAAAGAATATCAGAAGCTATTATGTGGATAATGAGGTGCAAGAGGACCAGAGAGAAAGCTTTCTTGGTACTGAGGAAGTAATGTTTAGACTCTAAAGGTTGACATCATCTGCTTCATGGCGGTTGGGTGGTGCAGCTGACTGTGATAGGCCCATGCCTCCTCTGCCCTGTTTTTCAAGTTAGTAGCTGGATGAGACTTCTTCCTTCAGCCCAGTGCAGGAGGAGAACGTGATCTCTTTTTCATTCATGGTCATGAGCTCTCCAAACCTCATACACCATGATGACAGACAGTTACAGGTCCAAAGCCCTTTGGGGCTCTGACAAATAGAATTCCTTGATTGAGATACAGACATGCTTTCCCAGTCCACTTCAGAGTCACAACAAAAAGGTGCCTTCATCAAGAAGGAATTTCACTAAACTGGCTCAGTCCTTTGGGTTTCAAGGAAAGAGACAGAGATTTGGCCTTTATGGAGAAAGAAAAATGAGGAATAATCATTATAGTCGGTAGGCCTGGGACCACCAAGATTGAATGTGGAGTCTCAGCTTCCTGGCTCATTGATTGTTGCAGGATGCTAGCTGACTTTCTTCCTTGGAGAGCTGAAGCACACAGATAGGAAGGGTGGTCCCAGTGATCAGACTGCCTAAGTTAGAATTCCCACCCTGCCATTTTTGCGATTCCTCTTTCCTCCCAATTGACTTCTCCAAAGCCCTGAGACATTTCCATGGCCACAGTCTAGAGTCTGGAAGTGTTGTAAGGAAGTTAACACTATGGGGACCACCTAGGGCATGTGGGAGGTCAGTAATGGGAAGGCACTTAGAGTCTCATTCTTTCAGATGTCCCGTCTGTATCCTGGGGCTCAGAGTACAAACTCAGAAGATTGTTATCAGGAGGAAAGGTAAGCCATTCAAAGGAATTAGAGCAACTCCTGGCACACAGTGTGCAATGTCCAGATGTGGGAGCTCGTGAACCAGAGCCCCAGACAAAAGCAACTTGCTTGGGGGGGATTCTAGGAAGCCAGCCAGGGTGATGAATGAGAGAACAAAACAAGGAGAGATTGAAAAATAAAAAAAGCAACAACAGCGATAAAAAGGTGTCCCTGGTGGTGCTGATGAAGGCAACGGAAACTTGGTCCCATCACAACCTCAGAGCAGCGTTGCTCTGGAATTTTTCCATCAAGAAACAGGAAGTGAGGCCGGGGTATAACTCAGTCAGGAACTGTTTCTATACAGACCACAGTTCAGTTCCCAGAATGCACGTAACAAGTGGAGCATCATGTGCACAGGCTCTGTGACCAGTCAGCCTAGCCTAGCAGGATGGTTGTCTCACAAAGCAAGATGAAAAGCAAAACAAAACACCCAAGGTAGACAGCTGAGGAGGAGTGAGACCTGAGGCTGCCATCCATCCTCCACATGTGTGTTCATGTACATGTGCAACCCTTCCAACACAAAAGTTAAATTTTTAAAAAATTCCAAAAGATATTTTGAGATCAAAAAATAAGAGGAGGTTGTGAAATCTACTTACTGGCAACCCCCATTGGTGGAGTTTGCCCACTTAGGGTGAGTTTACATGGCAGGTGCACCTGCCAATATGACACTAAACACTTCAGACTATGGGCCAGAGATAGGACCTGGACATAAATCCTTCCATGACCCCTTTCAATTCCTGGAGAAGGGAACATAAAGAAGGAAAAAAAGAACCCTGGGAGGTGCCTGTGTGATGGAGGTCACTGTCCACTAGAACAAAACTATCCATCCTTCAAGCTGTGGCTGGTCTCAGAGGGTTCACTGTGGGAAAGCAGTATAAAGCATCAAACCACGTTCTGCATTGGTCACCACCGTTACTGTTATTTCTCAGTGTATGAAACAGTACTGCTAATGTTCCTCCCATAGATTGAGACAAGAGATTATCTGGTTGCATATGGGAAAAACTAATGAACTGTATGATACTCAGTTCTGTGAGGTGGTTGGCTTGCAAAGTTGAATTAATCAATGAAATGAAAATCTACTTCAAACTGATACAAGGCTGAGGTTTTTACAGACCAAATTTCTCATTGTACTGAGCTGAGAAAAATTACTGTTGCTGGAACCTTTGGAGTTTATCTCCAGATTAGAAGACTCAAACAACAAGCAAGTAAACACATAAAATATGCAAGAATAAATTGATTGACACTACAGATAAAAGAACAATGGGGAGGGAAAGGTCTCTAATATTAGAGGAACTAGGCTTACTATTATACATTCCAGGGGCTCAGGAGAGAAAACTACAAATGGCGAGAACTCTTTTTGGGAAATAGAATCCCAGCATACCAAGCTCTATAGTCCATTTGCTTAAATTCCTCTGGGATAACATCCTATTTACACAGCTTCAGTTCTGTTCTCGTGCCTAGCTCCTTTCTTGTCTGATTTCTCTCTGTATTTATCTACTGTCTCCTCTAAGTTCTATGTTAATTCTCTCATCTTAATTCTGCCTCATCTAGGTCCTTCTCATCTTGTTCTTACCCAGCTAGTACTTCCCCATCTGAATCTTCCTCATCTTCCATCTCATCCACACATTCTCTCTGGTCAAAATCCTCCTTATCCATCTCTGTTCTCCATCTCTCTGTTCTCCCCAAGTCTCCCAGGAGTCCAGTTATAAATAAACCCACGTAATAGCAGTCCCCTGGTCAAGCAAGACCATCAGGCTTGAATTCTACAGGGTCATAAAGGTAGGTAAGAATTTTCCTCAGGCAGTGACCACCAGGCTTTCTTTTATAATCCAAAATGGGAGTGGTAAAAGAGGAGGTCAACTGAGTGCTAATGACCGGTTAGTATATCAAAAAGGGATCTATGTGCTCAGTCTACATTCTGAGAAGTGGTTAGGTAAGAAGTTAGGGGTCTATAAAGTCAGTAAGGCTGTAAGAAAGGAGGATTTGAGCTAAATTGTGTAAAGCTATTACTTAAGGTCCACCTGACCTAGGCGGTGTCTCCTTGTGGAAATTACCTTGAATCAGGAGACTAGCATGTGGTGATTAGTCCTTGAAAGTGGCTGAAGAAGATATCCGATTTCAGTGCTGAAAGGGGAGAAACGGATGGGCTGGGAGGAAGGAAGCCTTTCCTGAGGCTGTTCTCCAAATACCTTGAATGTATATGTCCAGAGAGTGATAAGTCCACCCTGTTAGCAATTCTTAGGGAAAAATCAATTGGGAAAACTATGAAGGCACACCTGATACTCATAACAGAAGACAGCTGATATATAACAAGCCAAATAACACCAAAAGCTCCTTGGAATTTGGCTTCCTCTGAAGGAATTCCTTGATCCCTTCAGGTAGTGGCTTTGCCATAACCAGATGAGTTCTTATAATATTTTCCTGTGGCCTGTAGCAGAAAGGGAAATGGGAAGCCAGCAAGGGTGCCTCTCAGAAGACGATTTGAAGCTGAGACTTGAAGGAAGACTTAGGTTTGAGAGGAGTACAGCATTCAGAGGCGAGTGTACCTGGGAACCTAAGGTGGGAGTGAGGAAGGACTTAAAGCCTTTAAATTTAGAACAACTATCAACGAGTCTAGTGGTGCTAGGACATGCAAGGGAAGAGAAAGAGCCGGGATTCAAAAAGGTGAGAAGGGCAGCGTTATGAAAGGCCTCAGACACAAGAAGAAGTCTCATTCTGAGAGGCAAGAACTACAGGGCTTCCTGCAATGGGCAAGGACCCAATTCAGTTTCTCCTCTATCAGCTTCCTGGCTTTGACCTTGTACTATGTACAGTATCAACATTAGGAGAAGCTGGGAGACGAATTCATGGAATTCTATATTAATATTTCAATTTCTAATAAATGGGAATTCTGAGTGTCTTAGTTAGGGTTTCTATTTCTGTGAAGAGATACCATGATCACAGCAACTCTTGTATTTTTGGTTGTGAGCCTAGCCTTTAACACTGAGCCATCTCACCAGCCTCATGGCAACTCTTTTTTTTTGTTTGTTTGTTTGTTTGTTTTGAGACAGGGTTTCTCCGTGTAGTTTTGGTGCCTGTCTTGGATCTCGCACTGTAGACCAGGCTGGCCTTGAACTCACAGAGATCTACCTGGCTCTACCTCCCGAGTTGCTGGGATTAAAGGTGTGCACCACCACCACCCGATGGCAACTCTTATAAAGGAAATATTTAATTGGGGTGGTTCACTTACAGTTTCAGAGGCTCAGTCCATTATCATCATGATGAGGAACATGGCAGGCAGACATGGTGCTGGAGTAGTAGCAGAGAGTCCTACATCTTGCAGGCAACAGGAAGTCAACTAAGATACTGGGCAGTATCCTGAGCATAGGAAACCTGAAAGCCCACCCCCATAGTGACACACTTCCTCCAACAAGGCCATACCCACTTCAACAAAGCCACACTTGCTAATAGTGCCACTCCACTATGAGATTACGGAGACCAATTACATTCAAACTACCACACTGAGAGTAGGTTCATTCATTCATCAATTCGTTCAATAACTATTTACTGAGCTCCTGCTCATGCCAAGCACAATTGTGGGTACTATATCCTTAGATTTCAGATAGATTTGATTTGAAGAAGATAGAACAGATCCCTGTACTTGTGAGTTGATAGCTTCGTTTTGGTCAAACAGCAGATAATGAAATGAGGTAAATTCAAATAATTATCAAAATGTCAGAGGAAGATGGCACAGTATGCAGCCCCATTAGTTCCCAAATACTAATGTGAAGGCCAGAGTTAAGGAGAGGACCCTGTTAGCTTTCAGTGATGACTCAGGCAGACATCTGTCTAGGGGACCTCACATGCTGGCACAAGAGCAAGTCATTTTATAGAGTATTTTGTGTTTTACAACAGCCATAACATCCATAATTTCATGTGAAATTGAATGTCTCAAGTTGAGTTCCTCCAGGAGAAGACCCTAAGTCAAGAATTCAAGGGCAAATAGGGCTTCAGAAATGGAGGCAAAGACCATAGAAAAATTGCTAAAGTCTTGACTCAGAGGATAATTGCTGTGGCCAGGTTTTATTCCATCAAAGAAGATGGAAGTCAGTGTAGCAGCCCCACTGAGGGGAAAGGAGCTATGGCTGCCTGGGAGGTGTGACACCTTCCCCAGCACATTGGGTAACCCTATGCCTAGGCTATGGTCAATGGAGAAAAATCCAGATGTTATCTCAGGTGTTAACAGTTGGAAGCTATGAAGCCAGAGGCATGCAGCAGTCAGTTCTGCCAGGGCATAAACGGACCACCAGAGTGTCTGCCACCAAAATCTTGTCACATTAAGTAGGCCAAGAAAAATGACTTCAATAAATCTCTTTTTCTCACATCTCCAAAAGGTGACTAACTACCTAGTCTACTTAATGTACATATTTGACGTTAGCTCCAATGTGCAATATGATTTTAATAACACCTGTACAGTAGTAGCTAACATTGAGTATGTACTGTGTGCTAACCCATGGGCTAAATACATATTTAACTACAACACTAGACTAAAGATGCCAAGACTCTTCTGCCTAAGAATTCAGAACAAAACAATCAGAGAGCAGCAGCATCCTTGTGAGCACCTTCACTAACAAAAATAGTCCTTTATTACTACTGTCTGAGGAGTGTTGCTCTGAGCAGCACCTCTGTTTAACACTCTGTGTGCTGTCCTGGTTCCTGCTAACAAATGACAAATGACGCCAAATACAAAACTATTTTGTACTGACTCAGCAAGTGAGAAAACTGGTATTGCTGAAGATCGTGGAGTCACCATTCTAGACCCTACAATTCCACACATCTTCCATGGCTTGCTTATAGGACAAAGCTGCAATCAACAAAGACACAGACTCTCAAGTGTTTCTACTGTCAGGACACTCATCTCCCAGTAGCTAGAAGGAAAGCTTCAATCAGAACCATGGGCTGATATGGATAAGTTCATGCTTTATTCACTGAATAAATCAATTCCATCTTTAGGACTGCTGAAGGTCCAGTTGAATTAATATTGATTATTTCACCTTCTTGAACAGAGTTTCAAGAAAATGGCTTTCCTGATTTAGCGAAGTATTAGCTAAGTGTTCCTCAGCACCTGCTAGCAGCACCTTTTCCCAGGGTAGCCATGGATTTTCCTATCCCAAATGGTGACCGACCTCTGCAAATAATGTATAAGGTGAAGGCCAAGATAATAGAGCAAACATGAACTGCCTTCCTGGAAGACTTGGTTTCCCTGAGATTAAGTCTAGTTAAGCACTCTCTTTACATGAAGAAGCCTCCATTGCTTCTGCTCGGGTTTATTGAGGAAAGCAACTGAGGACACTCATAAGCCTAAGAGGTTTCCTAGTGCTGAAGATGTTGCCTCCGAGCCTTTGGTCATTCATGTACCGATTGCTTGACCTTTACAGCTTATGTGGGTCTAATTGATGAGTGCTGTGATCTCCACTCACAGGCTCCCATGAACTGAGTGTCCTCTCCCCACTTCCTGGAACCACTTTCACTTGACCTCTCCTCTGCTCCATGTTAATTTGGTGAGCACAAGAAAAGCAAATACTGAACAGTTTCCATATTTTCAATATTCTCTCTTTCTTGTAAACTGGCATGTCTCATGGCTACTCCTTTAGTTTTTTGGTTTTTTTTTTTTCAATCAAGTTTTTATCTGATTGGTCCCCACAGTTGTTTTACTTTAGAATTTCACATACCCAGTGTCTGACAAGATGCCTAAAGAATACTGCTCATTTTACATGTCCTTTGTTAGCCTACTTTCTCAATGATCCTATGATTTGTATTAAAATTTCACAGTTGTAAGAATGTGTTTCCACCAAGTTTAGCAGCATAGCACCATATCCACTCATGAGGATCACATTTTTCACACTGATAATTGCCTTAGATGGAACCTGTGGTCAGATCTTCATTTTGGGAGCTCAGCAGTGCATGGTATCTTTAGTCACTGGTAAACAGTGTCATTGTTATTGCACTAAATGGATCATGTACATTCTGAGCAGCAGGGTTTATTAGCTTCAAGTCAGACCTTGTTTTACTACTAGGAGTAGGTACTGTGACCCTGGGAAATTCCCTGAGCATCTCTGAGTCTCCAACTCTTCGCCTACATAAATTAAAATAATGATCTTGACCTGTAGTATTCCCTTGCTGCCAAACAAATACTACAAACTTAGTGGCTTGGCCCACAGTATCAATACCTCTCCAAGCTGGAAGTCCCATGGAGGTCTCCCTGGGCCAGAATCTGAGGACCAAGAGGACTATATTCTTTTCTTGAAGTCCTGGGGGAGAATCAACTTCTTTGTCATTTCCAACTTTTAAAGGTGGCCTATATTCCTTGGCTCTTGGCCTTCCTTCTCTATCTGTGAATAAGAAGACGAGTTCATCTCACATGGGTCTCTTATGTTTTAAGGATCTTTGTGTTTATGTTGGGCCCATCTGTGTAACGTGGATACCTCCTCAATTTCAAGGTCAACTGATCCTCGATTTCATTTTCATCAGTGGTCTCATTCCCCTTTGATGTTTCATCAAACAAATCCCTGTGTTCCAAAGAGGATGAGATAGATGGACATCTTAGCCTTTGTATCGCCTACCACATTATCCTGAAAATCAAAGATAAAATGATACAGCATAGGGGCTAGAGAGATTGCTTGGTGAATGAGAGTACTTGCTGCACTTCCATACAGCCCAAGTTCAGTTCCCAGCACTCACTTGCAACAGTTCACATCTGCCTGTAACTCCAGCTCCAGGGGAACCCAGCACTCTCTTCTGGCCCTCACAGGAACCTGTACATATGTGGCACACACAAACATGTTTAATTATGTGTGCACACACACATACAAATATGAAGTAAATCTTTAAACAATTATACAAGGCATTGTTTGTAAAAGACTCACTCTTAGATCATGAAAATTAAGACTGACAGTTGGTCCAATCATTAGTTTGAACCATATTGTTAGAAATCCATGAAGGTTTGTTCTGTTCCCTGCTCAAATACCCTCAAATGAAATGTGTCATTTAAGGATGGGGGTCACTACATGCACTCCTGCATCCACACAGTGCTAGCTTCAGAAGCCAGAACAATGGCATAGCTTCATATAGGTCTAAAATGACATCAGGTCTTTATTTCCTTATCACTTATATACCCCCACTCAATCTGTAAGGCTAGGCCCTTACTGGATTGCTACACCTCTATACCCTCCCTGTAGCTAGAACAATGCCTACAGTATACCAGATACTCAAACACATGAAAAAAATACAATATAGTACTGCATTATACAAACTATTCTATTATTTCATAAAATATGCAAATCAGTATAGTGATATATTGACTAGCTAGTAAGGAGAAGGATCTTGAGTCTCCTGGGGAAAGTTGCCAATAAGTTTGTTGCTTTCTTTATGACCATGTAGAAAGGGTTTCCTTTGCCATGGGGCCTGAAAAGCTTGTCCTTGGTGACTCAGTTCCAGGATGCTCTTTCTTGTTGCCTTCTGTTTGGGCTCAGAAAAAAATCCCAAACAGCTACTTTGGACTTCAGACTGATAGCAAATAGGGAAAGTGTTTCCCAAACCCACAGAGCAAACCTGCCAAAGGGGAGCAGCCATTCTCCATTCCTGCTGCTGACACTTAACCCACCCAGATCCAGCTCCCAGCACAGAAGAAAGACCAGAGCAACTTTGTCCCAGGCCACTGTCCTCTGACCTCAGTCTCTCTTCTAGAAACTATTAACTACCACAAGAGAGTCAGTACAGTTTTCCTGCTTCCCCTTCCCATGCACAGAGGGATTTATGCCTCAAACATCTGGCCCCTCTCTAAATTCCACATTTTCCATCACACACACACACACACTCACACACACACACACACACACACACACACACACACACACACACACACACACACACATACACACACACTAATCATTAGTGGAGTTGGTTTTTTTCCCATGTTAATTTATCATCAATTTGATTATGTAGATTCAACTACTTTCAGGTGGAAAGGTTTGAATATTTCTGTATCTAAGAAAATGTTGGATGTGATAGAGGGTCCCTGGACAGTTGATTTGCACAAGCTACAAGCTCAGGCCTCACAAGGCCAAAGCACTGGGCTCAGCTAACAGGATGACACTCCCTCATTTGTTGTTAATTGCTGGTTTCCACTCTCCTCATTGATTCAGATGCATGAAGGGTTCACTAGGGGCTTGAAGCTGTGTAAGTAGAAAAGGGCAAAGCTTAACCTCAACGGAAGCTCTCACACTGTTCTCTGGTTTTCTTCACCATCACTCCCCATTTTCCAAAATACACTACTAGATCTGGAGTCTTCATCCAGCGAGATACTGAGGAAATGGGGCCTAGGATTCACTTTAACAACCTCAGAAGGGACTGAGGCAAACAAACCCATCCTGGATGTGGGGTCGACTGCTTCCCTCCCATGAGAAACTGCCTGCAGGCCCAGAGGCCCATTTGTGTGCCTGTGCAGTGGCCTGCCCAAATAAACAGGAGTGGGGGATGTTAGCTGGGGTCTTTCCTTTCCTGTTCTTTTTTAAATGAAAGTAACACCATATGAGGTTTCCTACTTCTGACCCTCCAAGACTGTACCTCTAGAAGCAGTGATGGCTCTCAGTTTCCTGTAGATTATTCCAGAGATGATCCATGAAGACAGTAGTACATTTTTTGTTGTTGTTTTGGTTTTTTTTGTTTGTTTGTTTTTCAAGACAGGGTTTTTCTGTGTAACAGCTCTGGCTATCCTGGAACTCGCTCTGTAGACCAGACTGGCCTTGAACTCACAGAGATCTTCCTGCCTCTGCCTCCCAAATGGTGGAATTAAAGGGGTGCACCACCACCAACTGGCAACAGCAGTAGTTTTAACCCAGGGATTATCCACTGAAGAAGGAAATACCTGCTCAGGGGCAAAGAGGACAAAAAAATCTTACTCCATATGGAAAGCAGGACATGACCACGCACTGTGTAGCTGTGGTACTGAGATGTCCTTAGGAGAGAGAGGACTAGGGAGAAAGGCATTCTAAACCACATCATTAAAGCTAGTAGCAAGGATCCTGATGGAACTTCAGCTACTCAGATGTAGAGATACCTGCGCTGGTAGAGGCAAGCACATGAGCAGGAGAACATGATCTGGGTTTCAACCTCACTTGAGTCCAGGTTCCACCACTGTTTAGTTGTTGGAAGTTGGTCAAGTGTTTTAATGTATAACACTTTTTTCAACTATAATGGGGCAATAATAGGAGCACTCCCAGTGAGAAACTGAGCATTGATCCCATGTGTGGGAAGCATTTAGAATAGTGTTGGTCATAGCAGATACTCCCAGTGCTTAATACAATATTATTTTCCACTTAAATTATATATCCTAGAGACAGTCCTTTTTTTTGTTTTTTTTTGGTTTTTTTTCAAGACAGGGTTTCTCTGTGTAGTTTTGCACCTTTTCTGGAACTCCCTCTGTAGTCCAGGCTGGCCTCGAACTCACAGAGATCCGCCTGGCTCTGCCTCCCGAGTGCTGGGATTAAAGGCGTGTGTCACCACCGCCCGGCGAGATAGTCCTTCTAATGGCTGAATAATACTCTTTCACATGGATACACCATAGTCAACTACCTGAGGGTGTTTTGTGGTGTGTGTGTGTGTGTGTGTGTGTGTGTGTGTGTGTGTGTGTGTTCTCTTTTCACCCCCTTTCATCTCCTCATCTCTCCACAAGACTGTTACCCTCCTGCTGTCTCTATCTCTGAGAATCAGAGAATCACTAACAATTCCACAGTCAATTATCACACATGAATTATTTTATCAATCTCTAATCTTACTTCACCTTTTCTCATAAGCCCCAGATCCATCCATCCATCTGTTGTTTACTTCCTGTTGCCTCTAACCTTTGCATGACACCCCATGGCCCTACAGGGAAACAGTTGTGTCCAAACACGGCAGAGCCACCACACTGTGACTTCCCATTCACCCTCCTGCAGCTCTGAGAGCCTCCTTCCCATGATTCTGGGCTCAGTACTTGCTATTCCCTCCTCTACAGACTCAGTTTGAATGTCTTCAGAGAAACTTTTCCTGGTCTCACTACCTAAAGTTGTCCCGCAGCTTACCCTGCCATCTTGTGCTACCCTGAATGACATTTTCAACTTCTTTTTCAAAATCAGTAATTTTCATGTTTCCTTATTATGTGTTGCTCAAACAACACTTTCTTTGTCAGGTTTAATGATTCACTCTCACTAAAATACAAGCCCTCAAAAAGGAAAGCACCTGATGGGTAGCTCTTGGCAGAGTGCCTGGTATGCAGTTGGCACTCAATCTGTGTTGGCTTATTGATGCCAAATGATGACTGACTCTGAGAACAAATGAGCAGACACACAGGCAACATAAAAAGCACAGAAAGCAAGAATCTCTCCTAACTCCTGAAACTGTAAAGAAATGTGTCCACAGTGTTCCTCCTGAAGGCAATGCTCATTCCAAGTCAGATACTTGAAGAACATGGTATTGTATGAAGAGATGGGAATTCTTGATCACCAATTATGTCAATGACTGTGAGGACTGAGGTGGCTGCAAATCTTTGTTTGCTGTCTTTTTTTAAAAAAGTTATTTTGTGTTCCTGAAAATCTACAAAGAGATGGCACCTTGAAATAGGCAGTGGGATTTGCTTAGGCAGACAAGCCATGTAACAATTTGTCATTGTGACAGGCATAGAGGAGGTCAAGGAAATTTGCTGGTACCCTACCTCCCTAACTCATATCCCAGAAGGGCATGTATTTTGTTAGGGAAATTAGAGTCCCTCAAATAGATTCTTCAGTATATTAATACCTCTGCTGAACTCAAGTTTGGATATTTCTGCTTACTTGATTATCTTTATTTGTGTCTGTCCAATTTCAAACATGCCACAAGAAAGACATATTTCTAGGTATTTTTGAGTTTTAAAAGAGCAATTTCATTGCACAATATTTTTAAGCCCTTGATACAATGATAAGATTGTGACTCAAAATAGAATAAAATAAGATCTCTAAAAAATAAAATAAAATAAATCTTTTTGCTAGTCTAGGAACTCAAATCTCTCCAGGTTAAACTGCATTCACCTCCCATGGAAGCTGGCAGGAATGTAAGTCAGAACTGTAACCCTCCATGCCAATTAGTCTCAGATTCCAACATCAACACAATCAACACAGAAAAATTTCCCACCTAGTTTGAAAAAGCTGTGTGCTGGAGAAATAAACTGAGAAAAATGAGGGTCTCAGAGAAGGCTAGGAAACTCTGAACCCCCGGAGAAAGGCAGGACTAGATACAGAGGGACGTGTCATGGAGTGGCAGGGAAAGACTAATCTCTGGGTCAGAGCGGGGACAGCCACCAACTCCAGCATGGAACTAGCAAACGCTCAAAACCCTGCCAATTACAGAGTGGAGCTGAGCGACAGCGTCTCCCACTCCCCACGTGTTCAGGAAGTGGCTCATTAGGAGGCAGCTAGCAGTCACACTGCCTCTAAGAGAGGAAAGGGGATGCCAATCACTCTCCCTGGTCTCCATTGGATACCTGTTTGAAGAGCTGCACATTTGTTCTGTGCCTCATGCCCTAAAGGTTTGGAGACCATCTTGATTCTCTATGCAAATCATGCATGGATTTTTCTTGAGAAAAATTGTACTGAATTCAGACTATGGTGCTTAAAACTAGAAAAGAAAAGAACTGGACAGATGGGCACAGAAATAGGAAGGTAATTTTCATCCACCTATGTCTTTATGCATTTAGTTTACAAAGCATACAAAAATGTCATTTATTCAAAAATAATTAGAGTGCATACAGCTGATCTCTTTTAGACAATGGTGAAAATAAGTTCTTACTCTCTGAAGCTGCCATTTCAGGGAAACACAAGTGGACATCCCTTCAGTCTCCCTGTCAAACATCTATCTTTAAGCTGAGCTGAGTATTCCTGACAATCTCTTCACCCAGCAGACATTAAAATCCTAAATTCAGAATCCATGGATTAACCAAACACTTTCTGGACAGAGCGGTGGTTTGCTAACAGAAATAAGCCTAAACTTGTGTTTCCTTTTCTCGTTAATTGACGGGCTAACAAGCACTCCATCTATGAGTGTGTTGACTGTGTCGCTGTGATTACACGGCATGCTTTATTCATGAGAGAGGCCACAGACTGCTCCAGGGATCATCTAAGCTAGTTTCTGCCCCTCATAAGTGTCAGAAAGGTCCATATAATGACAGCCACCAGTTAAAGGCTCTCCCTCCCCATGCTGCACTGGAAGATAATTAAAGCTTACTCAATAATATGTTCAACATCCTTATTCAGAAATTTAATTTCCACTACCTCATACAGGCACCAAAATGCTTTAGGCCACCTGCTGGCAACACCACAGTGCATGGTGGTGACAAGAACAGTGTTACAGATTGGCTTTGCTCATGCCCAGCGAAAGAGAGGAAAAGGCCTGGCAGCAAACTCACTGATTGTGTTGAGATGCCTGAGCTCCATTGCCAAAAAGCTCTGGCAACAACCCCCCAAAGAACCATTTCATTAAAAATAAACAGACCACCAAAAGGAGATGTTATATACAGTGTATTAAATAAGAGGATCCAATTCTGATATGTATGGTTTCCACAAAACCTGAACCTCTACTGTGGGGTATGCCAGCTATCTGTAAGGAGCTGTGCAACCAGGTCTCATTGAAATGACAGTATGTTGCCAGGTGATGGTGGCACATGTCTTTAATCCCAGCACTTAGGAGTCAGAGGCAGTGAGTTCGAGGCCAGCCTGGTCTACAGAGTGAGTTCCAGGACAGCCAGGACTGTTATACAGGGAAACTGTCTCAAAAAACCAAAAATCCCAGTATGTCCAAGAGCAGACCATTAGATGATGACAAAAGAAAGGAGTAAACAGAATGTGGATAGAGATGGGGTGGAGGATTAGATAACTACATAGGTAGTTAATTACATAGCTATATATAAAGACGTGACTACCTAGAGTCTGAAGCAAGGGGTAGACAAGAATGCCATGGGGTTCCATAAATGTAGATTCTATTATTGGCATAAAACAAACAAAAGAGCAGATGGTCCTGTCAGCAGCACAGACACTCTTCACAAAGCTACTTAACCTTTCTGAGTTGGTGCATAAATATGTAGTGAATATTTAAATAGACTTATATTTCTGAAATTAAATAGATACTTTTATACACAGAAACATAGGGTAAGTGTATTTTTTTTTCATTTTTTTCCTGCTAAATAAAATAAAACCCTAGGCATTGTAGGTAAAACAAACATAACTCTAAAAGAATACAGACAGACTTTTGGGACTCAGAAAGCTTTGAGACAGGGAGTGCTCCATGTTTTGTTTTTTTTTTTTTCCCTGCTTATGTCTCAACCTGAGTGCTAGGGAAGCGAGGCTTAAGAAATCCCAATGGGGAAGAGAACAGGAATCCTTAATAAAAGAAAGCAGCTACAAGACCAAAAAGAAAAACATCTAGCAAACACAAACTCTACTGTACTTAAGGGTCATTACAACCCACGGTGCAATGCTCCATGATATCCTCAACTCGCACACTTGCACCCTCTCCAAGCTGTGAGAAGAGCCTGTGGTTACCCTACCAGAGCAAATATTCAACCAAAGAAAGTTAAGGAGGTCAGGACTTTGTTTCTTCAATTGCAGAAGGAGTTGACCATGATGGTGCACGCTTGTAAACCCAGCACTCTAGAGGCTGAGACAGGAAGACTCAGAGCTTTAAGATAGTCTGGGCTATGTATTGAGACTCTGAAAAAGAGAAAGGACGGAGAGAGAGAGAGAGAGAGAGAGAGAGAGAGAGAGAGAGAGAGAGAGAGAGAGAGAGAGAAAGTACAATTGCAAAAACAAGTCCTTAACTCTAACCCCACCATAATGTTAGCAGATCCCAAAGGATGAATCTAGAAGCACTTCCTGCCCTGCCGAGAATGTGTAGAAGGAGCCCTTCTAGAAACAGACACTCCCTAGCTTCACCTGTAATGGCTTCTGTCTTAGCTAGAGTTTCTATTGGCTCCTGTCTTAGTTAGGGTTTCCATTGCCATGAAGAGACTCCATGACTATAGCAACTCTTATAAGTGAAAAACCTTTAATTGGGGTGGCTTACAGTTTCTGGAGTTTATTCCATTGACATCATGGCAGGATATGGCAGCAAACAGGCAGACATGGAGCTGCAGAAGGAACTGAGAGTTCTACATCTTGATCTGCAGGCAACAGGAAGTGAACTGTGTGTCACACTGAGCATAGCTTTAGTAAAGGAGACCTCAAAACCCACCTCCACAGTGACACACTTCCTCTAACAAGGTCACACCTACTCCAACAAAGACACACCTCCAAATAGTGTCACTCCCTTTGGGGGGCATTTGTTTCAAGCCACCACAGCTCCCCTCTATCTCTCAGCCAGGGCAATATTAATAAGACATAGCAGGGAGCCAGAACTCTTACTCCCAATCAGATGTAACAAGACCTCTTGCCTCTAATGTCAATATACTCCAACTGGTAGCTTAGATTTCTCCCCAGAGCTGGTCATCTCAAGGCTGGCCTCTCCACTCTGTGGCAGAAGGACAGAGAAAACTGTTGAAAATAGAAAGTTAACTATGATTCATGGTCTCATAAACCAATAACCAACACCAGTTTTTAATTTAAAAAATCATCCAGGGTCTAGAAATGGCTTAATCAGTAAAATGCTTGTTATGAAAGCATGAATATCTGAGTTCAACACCCATCAAACACATAAAAGCCAGGTGCAGTAGCAGGCTTCTGTAATCCAAGCACTGGGGTAGCAGAGACAAGTAGATCCCTGTGACTCAGAGTCAGCTAGCCTTGCAAGATCAGCAAGCTCCAGGACAGCCAGAGACCCTGTGTTGACAGCTAAACTGAAGAACAACTGAGGAAGACACCTAACATCCAGGCCTGCCCTTCACATACCCTTCCACACACGAACACACATGCAAACTATCCATCATTATTCAGAACCCCACATCTCTTAAATTGAATGACAAAAATTGTCAGTAAATACCAATGCCAAGATGGCAAGGCTGTAGGCATTATCTAACAAAGATTTTAAAATGACTGAGAGCCAGGAGTCAGAGAAAAAACAGTATCATCTGGACTTGACGAGAGCACTTCCCTCATAGACTCTTGACGACTCTGGTTGACTGCACAGGAACTGCACAAGGTCAAACATCATAGCACAGAGGGGAGAGGTACTCATTAGCCCGCACCCCAAACTGAGGTGCTATTGACAGTTGATGACTTCCAGGAGAGGAAGTGTCAGTTTATTTTTAAGGTTGTGTCCAGGGAGGTCAACCAAGCTCCAGTGGGTGACCCCACACCCATGACTATATGGACAGCACAAATTGAACTCAGTGAGCTATATGAAAAGAAAAGCACATGAAGCTGGGAGACAGTAGGAAGATGGGGAGTGGATATGGATTTGAGAGAAGTTGGAGGGAGAAATGGAGGTAAATATGATCAAAATATATTGTATTAAACTCTCAAAGGCCGGGCGGTGGTGGCTCACGCCTTTAATCCCAGCACTTGGGAGGCAGAGGCAGGCAGATCTCTGTGGGTTTGAGGCCAGCCTGGTCTCCAAAGCGAGTTCCAGGAAAGACGCAAAGCTACACAGAGAAACCCTGTCTCGAAAAAACCAAAAAAAATAAAAAATAAAAAATAAAAAATAAAAAATAATAAACTCTCAAAGATTAACAAAGATATTATATTAAAATGTTTTATAAGCAATTACACACACATCCAAATTAGAATTTTTTCTTGAAGATTGTTTTTACTTTTTTTCAATATATTTTTATTGACTCTTTGGGAATTCCATATCACACACCCTGATCACACTCATTTCCCAGGCCTTCCATGCCCAACTCCTTGTGACCCCCACACACAACAAAACAACAGCAACAAAAAGTCGAATTTTCATCATCTGAAATGTGGTCAAATTCTCAGGGGCCTTAGAACTGAGTCCTTCCCTCCCCACACCTCTACCAGAAGCCATCAGTTGAGGACTGCTACCCTTCAGCATCCTTATTACACCTTTTAAGATGGCTTCCTGTTTAGGCTGCTACTTTTTGGGGGGTTGGGGAGGGGGTATAGGTTGTCACAGAAGCCTTCCATCTCCCTTTCTCAGCTGTGCATCTCAGTCACCAATATCCCTGCAAAAGGAGCTTCCTTGCTCTTTAGAGTCAGCAAGGTGGCATAGATCGTGGGCTTCCACCTGGTTTCTGGCAACAACACAGACCATGAACACTACAGCTGCAGTAGGACGACAGTCCCAGAAAAGGCCCCAGCAGTAGCATGGATCACTGACATCAACATGGCCTCAGGTGGCAGAACAGACCACAAACAACATATGGCCTTCAAGGGTAACACGGGCCACAGACATCAACACAGTCTCAGGCTGCAGTAGTGCCTTGGAAGCAGACATGGCCCTCATCAGCAGTACAGATAACAGACATCACCATGGCCTCAGGTGGCAGTGTAGACCACTCAGATAAGTATGGCCCCCAGCAGTGGCACAGCCCACAGATATCAACATGGCTTCAGGCTGCAGCATAGACCACAGATTCATATTACAATGTTTAAATACTGTCAGAAAAGAAAAAGAAGGTGTACTGAAGAGCCAAATGGAAATTTATAAAACACTGGAAACTTTCTCAGCATCAGAATTGGAAGAAAAAAAAATTTGGGAAACTGAAGTAAAACAACAAAAAATATACAATATAAAATCTGTTAAAATACAAGGCCTTAATTTACAGCAAGCCAACAGCCAACATCTAAGTAAATGGAGAGAAACTCAAAGCAATTCCACTAAAATCAGGAGCAAGACAAGGCTATCTGCTTTCCCCATACTTATTCAATATAGTACTTGAAGTTCTAGCCAGAGCAGTAAAACAACATAAGGAGATCAAGGGAATATAAACTGGAAAGGAAGAAGTCAAGCTTTCACTATTTGCAGATGACATGATAGTATACATAAGTGACCCCAAAAATTCTACCAAGGAACTCATACAGCTTATGAATACCTTCAGCAATGTAGCAGGATACAAGATACATTAACTTAAAAAAATCAGTAGCCCTCCTATATACAAATGACAAAGGGGTTGAGAAGGAAATCAGAGATACATCAGCCTTTACAATAGCCACAAATGATATAAAATACCTTGGGGTAACTCTAACTAAAGAAGCAAAGGACCTGTATGACAAGAACTTTAAGTCCCTGAAGAAAGAAACTGAAGAAGATATCAGAAAATGGAAAGATCTCCCATGCTCATGGATATGCTATGGATATTGCTTTGTATAAATAAAATGCTGATTGGCAGTAGCCAGGCAGGAAGTATAGGCAGGACAAGCAGAGAAGAGAATTCTGGAAAGTGGAAGGCTGAGGCAAAGAGACGCTGCCAGCTGCCATGATAAGAAGCAACATTAAGATACCAGTAAGCCACGAGCCACGTGGCAACTTATAGATTAATAGAAATGGGTTAATTTACAATATAAGAACAGTTAGCAAGAAGCCTGCCATGGCCATACAGTTTGTAAGGAATATAAGTCTCTGTGTGTTTACTTGGTTGGGTCTGAGCAGCTGTGGGACTGGTGGGTGAGAGAGATTTGTCCTGACTGTGGGCCAGGCAGGAAAACTCTAGCTACATGGATAGGTAGGATTAACATAGTAAAAAATGGAAATCTTATCAAAAGCAACCTACAGATTCAATGCAATCCCCATCAAAATCCCAACACAATTCTTCACAGAACTGGAAAGAACAATACTCAAATTCATATGGAAAAAGAAAAAAACCCAGGATAGCCAAAAGAATAAAACAACCTCTGAAAGCATCATGATCCCTGACTTCAAGTTCTACTATAGAGCTACAGTAATAAAAACAGCTTGGTACTGGCATAAAAACCAACATGTGGACCAATAGAATGGAACTGAAGACCTTGACATTAATCCGCACACCTATGAACATACGATTTTGGACAAATAATCCAAAACAATACAATGGAAAAAAGAAAGCATCTTCAACAAATGGTGCTGGCATAACTGGATGTCAACATGTAGAAGGCTGCAAATAGATCCATATCTGTCACTGTGCACAAAACTTAAGTCCAAGTGGATCAAAGACCTCAACATAAATCCAGTTACTTTGAACCTGATAGAAGAGAAAGTAGGAAGTAGTCTTGAATGCATTGGCACAGGAGATCACTTCCTAAATATAACACCAGTAGCACAGGCACTGAGAGAAACAATTAATAAATGGGACCTTTTGAAACTGAGAAGCTTTGGTAGGGCAAAGGACATGGTCAACAAGACAAAATGACAGCCTAGAATGGGAAAAAATCTTCACCAACCCCACATCTGACAGAGGGCTGATATCCAGAACATATAAAGAACTCAAGAAATTAGACATCAAAATGCCCAACAGTCCAATTAAAAAATGGGCTATAGAGCTAAACAGAGAATTCTCAACAGAGGAAACTCAAACGGCTCAAAGACATTTAAGAAATTGTTCAACATCCTTAGTCATCAGGGAAATGCAAATCAAAATGACTCTGAGATACCGTCTTACACCTGTCAGAATGGCTAAGATCAAAAACACTGAAGACAGCTTATGTTGGAGAGGATGTGGAGCAAGGGGAACACTCCTCCACTGTTGGTGGGAATGCAAACTTGTACAGCCACTTTGGAAATCAATATGGTGCTTTCTTAGAAAATTGGAAATCAGCCTCCCTTAGGCCCAGCTATACCACTCTTGGGTATATACCCAAGGAATGCTCAATCATACCGCAAGGACACATGCTCAACTATGTTCATAGCAGCATTATTTGTAATAGCAAGAACCTGGAAACAACTAGATGCCCTTCAACTGAAGAATGGATAAATAAAATGTGGTACATATACACAATGGAGTACTACTCAGCAGAGAAAAACAATGACATCATGAGGTTTGCAGGCAAATGGATGGAACTAGAAAAAATCATCCTGAGTGAGGTAATCCAGACTCAGAAAGACAAACATGGTACGTACTCACTCATAAGTGGATACTAGATGTAAAGCAAAGGATAACCAGACTGCAACTCACAATTCCAGGGAGGCTACCTAGTAAAGAGGACCCTAAGAAAGACACAGGAATCTCCCAATGATAGAGAAATGGATGAGATCTACATGAGCAAACTGGGGATGGGGGAGTAATGGAGGGCAAGGATCAGGGGAAAGAGAGCTTAGGGGAGCGGGAGGTCCCAGCTGGATCAAGAGCAGAGTGGGAGAATGGGGAGGGAGATACCACAATGAATGAAGACCCCAGGGGAAGAGGAAGAAGCAGAATGCTAGAGAGGTCTCCAGAAATCCACAAAGATACCTCCACAATAGACTACTGGCAATGGTCGAGAGAGTGCCTGAGCTGACCTACTCCGGTGATCAGATGGCTGAACACCCTAACTGTCATGATAGAACTCTCATCCAGTGACTGATGGAAGCAGATGCAGAGATCCACAGCTGAGCCCCAGGTGGAGCTCTGGGAGTCCAATCGGCAAGAGAGAGGAGGGATTGTATGAGTGAGAGATATTGAGACCATGATTGGAAAAAGCACAGGGACAAATAGGCAAACTAGTGGAAACCCATAAACTGTGAACCAATGGCTGAGGAGCCCCCATGGAACTGGACCAGGCCCTCTGGATAAGTGAGACAGCTGATTAGCTTGAACTGTTTGGGAGGCCCCCAGGCAGTGGACCTGGAACCTGTCCTTGGTGCATGGGCTGGCTTTTTGGAGCCTGGAGCCTATGCTGGGACACTTTGCTCAGCCTTGGTGTAGGAAGGAGGAGACTGGACCTGCCTTAGCTGAGTCTACCAGGCTGGGCTGACTCCCCAGGGGAAACCTTGCCTTGGAGGAGGTGGAAATGGGGGGGGGGGGGGTGGGGGAAGGGCTGGGGGTGGGAGGAGGGAGGACGGGGAAATCCATGGCTGATATGTGAAATTAAGTTAATTATAAAATAAAAATATTTTTAAAAGAAGAAAAAGAAAAATGAGCAAAAAAAAAAAATACAGAGCCTTAAGGGAAACCCTGGGCTATAAAATTGTAACAAAATTACAAAATGACACATCACCAAAGTCCTGGGAGTAAAAGAGAAAAGTGTTTTGCTGAAGAGTACAAGAAAAAATAATGACAGATAATTCCCAAAATTTAATAAAAGACATAACTTTATTAGTGCCACACGCTGGAGACACTGGGACATACCAAGACATAATCAAAGGCTGAAACTTAAGTAGTAGTGTTGGCTAGTTTTATGGCAGCTTGACACAAACGAGAGTCATTTTGGAAAAAGGAAACTTCAATTTTAAAAAAATGTTCCATCCAGATTGGTCTGTGGGAAAGCATCTTCATGATGGATGTGGGAGGGACCATCTCATTGTGAACAGTACCACCCCAAGGCCAGTCGGTAGTCATGAATGCCAAAAGAAAGCAGGCTGAGCAAGCCAGTAAATAGCACTCCTCCATAGCCCCTGCATCAGCTCCTGTGTCCCAGTACCTTCCCTGCTCTGTCTTCCCTTGGGGATGGACTGTGATTTGGAACTATAATCTGAAATAAACCCCTTCCTCCCCAAGTTGCATTTGGTCATGGTGTTTCTTCACAGCCATAGAAGCCCTAACTAAGACAGTAATGAAATAACTTTGAAAGTCAGGAGAAAGAAACAAAATATGGCCTGAACAAAAAAAAGCAAACAGAGAAAATATCAGTAGATACCTCATCAGAAAACATGGGGCTCAGAAGGAAAATGGGCATCTTTCAAATAATGAAAAATATCAACACTAAATCCTCTAACACATGAAAAGATTCTCTAGCAATGAAGAGAAGATCTCTAGTGCAATGGTGTCATGACTATTATGAAGGTGACCAACTGATTTTTTTTTATTAAATCTGAATCTTGCTCCATAGGAGGGAGCTCGTGCACTGAACTATGAACCTAGTCAAAGTCCTATCACTGGGGAGGTCATAAAAACTAGGGGTGAACCTACTACTTTTGTGTTGCTAATTTGACATGGTGTCAAATTGACTCAAATATTTATGTTTGTACCTATAGACTAGTGCTGTTCCTCAGCCATTAAAGAAGTTGAGATAGGGACTCATGGTTGATCAAGGTGCTGAGAACAAGGGACTGTTGGGTACTCAGCACTAAATGAGACATACATATCCCTATGCCAAGGATCAGAGAATATTATGGAAGAGAAAATAAAAAGAATGAAAGCATCAAACCATGGGGAGGAAGATCATGAAATGCTGTCTATCAGCATGATATGGCCATGACATTCATAAACTCACAATAGTTGTGATTGCCTACACAGGGTGCATACAAGACTAAACCAGAAAACGTTCAGTCATAGAGGAGGGGCTTATGGGAAGCTCCACCCAGGGAAGCTAGAGACTGTCTAGGGCTGTTGAAGAAGAGGATGTCATTGTCTTCAGATATGTAGGCACTGGTGAATTACTCATACTTCTGTGGGTAGTGTCACATTCATGCTGACATGACTGTACCTGGTTAAAATCAGCACGTTACAAGCAAAACCAGAAACAAAGCAAAAAGTCATGAAAATGAGATTTGAACTAAGGAAGTTGCTAGGAGTAGGAGGAGGCTAAGAGAGGGTGTTGGGATGAATGTAACCAGAATATATTATATACATGCAAAATTGTCAAAGAATAAATTACTAATAATAAAAAGAGAGAAGTCTCTTGCTTCAGAAGACCAGTCACAAAGCCAGGAAATTAGCAGAGGAGTTAGATCGATGCTATGGAGCTGGGAAGACAGTGATGTGAGAGATTCTGTAGACCATGGAGACCATGGAGCAGAAAAAGAAGAGTAAAATCCCCTAAGAGCCTACAGCTTCTCTCCCACTGTCATTTCTGGGAAGAAGGACCATTGGCCCAATGGCTATAAGCCACAGTGGCTCTGGTAACCCAGCACTTGCCCATGCCACCTGTCTGGGCTCTGAAAGAGTTACCAAATTCAACTGCAAAATTTTCTGTCGTGCAATGTGATATTATTGAAAATTACTTGTATGGTTCTTGGAAATAAAATACTTCATAGAAAAAGCACAGGGAAAGCTAGACATTCTCAGATGAAGGAAAACTAAGATAATACAGCTTTAGAAATTTAATTTTTCTATTTGTGATGAAGCATACTGTAACCCCACCACCTGAGAAACTGAGAAAGGAGAATACCTGTAAGTTAGAGGTCAATGCTGTGTACATAACAAGTTGGAAACAAACCTTGGCCAAATAGGAAGACCCTGTCCCAAACACACACAAAGAGGAGACAAAGGGAGGGAAGGGGAGGGGAGGGGAGGAGAGGGGAGGGGAGGGGAGGAGGAAAAATAAAGAGAGAGGAGAGAAGAGGGAAGAAAGATGGAAAAAAGGAAGTTAATTTTGTCTTTAGTATAGCTTACCCTACCCTTAAAAAGGCATTAAATGATATTCTCTAAAGTAAAAGAAAATGCAAGAAGATTTTTAATTGCATTTTAGTTAGCATACAAAGTGAGTTACATTATGAAATACTCCTACATGGTACTTTGAGCATTCTTGCCTTCTTTGCCCTTCATCTCCTCAAGAAAAGCCCACCTATTACTCCATGTACATTCCTACTTAAACCTAGATTCTTTATTTGGACATAAGCATGTGATCTAGGTCTTTCCTCCCCAGTTAATCTCTCTTCCTCCCTTCTTTCTCCTTTAGGCCTCTCCCTCTCCCTACATAAAGCCCACTCTACTGTTACATTTTATATTTTTTAAATCTAGATTTTTTTCATATGAGAGAATAGATAATTGGAACATCAAAACAGAAGAAAGATGGATAAACAAAACCGGAAGTAAATATGACAGATGTCCTCTCACCTTAAAATGCCATACAATTCTCATCCAAACTGCACAAGGGTCTGTCATAGCTATATACCAGACTGTTCTAAGACTATCACAGAAAGGCAATAGAAATAAAAATAAGTTAGTAAGAAAAAATAATAAAGTGAAAGGAATCAGTTTGTCTCATTTGTGATGTATTACACAGTTGTTAAGGTTCTGTGGTGTTCACAGAAAGATAGACATAGGAATCAATGGGCTGGAATAGAAAAGCTGTGAACATATCCAAACAAAACAGATGATTTAATGTTGTTTTAAGCACATATTTTATCCATTATCAATGTGTGTGTATATGTGTGTGGGAGGGGTGAGTCAAGGTTCATGCATGGAGGTCAGACGACCATGTTTGGGAGTTGATTTTCCTCTTCCACCCTGAGTTTCAGGGATTTAAAGAGGTCCCCAGGGTGGCAGGGCAATTGATTCATTTTATTATGTCCATCATATATAATGCCATGCATGATATATCCAATAGATATGTTGTAGCAATACATTCACATTTAATTTTTTTCAACACTAAGTAATATTTTAAAATTTTTCCAACATTAAATAACACAACAGGAGCAAAAGTTGAGTGTCAGTTGTAGAGAAGTTAAGCATGAGTTATTATAAATACTAGAGAGAGAGAGAGAGAGAGAGAGAGAGAGAGAGAGAGAGAGAGAGAGACATATATATGTATAAGAAAAATGTCTAACTTGTGTTTGAATTTCAAACCCACAAAAGAATAATTAAGCACTATATTTACAACATTTTGTCCTAAAGTACAACCCAGAGAAAAACATTATGTAAAAGTGAGATGTACTTTAAATGGCGTGTAAAGTTAAGATGGACACAAGTACCACTCAAGAACTATCCCTCTGTCAGAGTAACAGTGAGCCCTTGTAATCGGAGCCCTATCTTTGGAGCGTCGAGTTAACTATTGTGTTGACAAAGTTTATTCTTGACAAAGTGGAATAAATGGAAGACACTTTTACAATAAATGGTCCTAAAGCAATTGTACATCCATCCATCCCTGACTGGGGTAGATGGATAGTCCTTCCTAGACTTCACACTTTATAAACAGAAAATCTTGAAGTGGATAGCAGATATTAATTGAAATACACAACTGTAAAATCTCTAAAAAAAAATCTAAAAAATCTTCAGTGTTTATAAATACATAAAAAAGTCTTTTAGTTGATATCAAAGGACAGTGTATTATTCAGGGATCTATAAAGGAATGGAATCAATGAGATAGATGATAAATAGATAGATGATAGATAGATAGATAGATAGATAGATAGATAGATAGATAGATAGATAGATAGATGATAATACAAGATAAGAATTTTGTAAGTAGCCGGGCGTTGGTGGCACACGCCTTTAATCCCAGCACTCGGGAGGCAGAGGCAGGCGGATCTCTGTGAGTTCGAGGCCAGCCTGGGCTACCAAGTGAGCTCCAGGAAAGGCGCAAAGCTACACAGAGAAACCCTGTCTCGAAAAACCAAAAAAAAAAAAAAAAGAATTTTGTAAGTCAACTAAGAGCATGGTAGGTACTCCATCCTTGAGGATGAAAGTCACAGTAGGTAGAATAGTCCTGCAATGGCTGTCTCTCACTGAGAGAGGCCTACAACTAGTATTGCTCAGTCCCAAAGGCTGAGTGCATCATCAGTTCCAATGTGTTGCTGGAAGTCCAGAAGCTTCCTGGAGATCTGCTGGTCCCTAGCCCACAGTTAGAGCTTAGAAACTCCAGTTCTATATCATCGAAGGAATCAGCAGCTGCAACAAGACAAATTAACTCACCAGCAAGAGAAAGGCCAAGGAGGGAAAGGTGAGATGATCTTGTCTTCCTTCTGTTATCCTGCTATCTGTACTATGACTAGAAGACTACACCCACAATCACTGTGTGGTTCTTCCCACATCAATCAAGACAATCAGGACTCTTCTTTAGGTGAGGCTCCCCCACTCAGGAGATTCTAATTTGTGGCAAGTTGACATTAAAGCTAAGTACAAAAACAGTTTATAAAAGGAAGATTTGAAAAGTGGAACCTCATCAAAATTTTGAATTTTTGCATGGTGAAAGATCTCCTAATAGGATAAGAAAGCAAGGTACACTTGGGAGAGATATTGACAAAACTAATATCCAACAAAGAGGTAACTAGACTATATCAAATACTTTCAAAAGTCAACAGTTAGCCGGGCGGTGGTGGCGCACGCCTTTAATCCCAGCACTCGGGAGGCAGAGGCAGGCGGATCTTTGTGAGTTCAAGGCCAGCGTGGGCTACCAAGTGAGTTCCAGGAAAGGCGCAAAGCTACACAGAGAAACCCTGTCTCGAAAAAACCAAAAAAAAAAAAAAAAAAGTCAACAGTTGTTGTTTTTTAAATCTAATTCAAAAATGGAAGAAAAACACACAAAGTTCCTATAACTAAGATTTGTAAAGGAGAACCATGTTCGGTATAATTAGCCATTAGGGAAAGATACTAAAGCTAGAATGAAACATGACTGCTTGCTGATCAAGATGGCTGAAAAAACAATAATGCAACAATCAGGCAAGGATGCGGGGAAATGCATGACTCATATTGCTGTTGACCGTGTAAGCAGTACAGGAAAACCAAGCATATCCAGATTATTGCAAAACCAAACAAACCACCACGATAAGACCCAGCAATCACACTGCTGGGCATCTGTCCCAGAGAAATCTAAATAAAGTTCACCCAATAACATGCACATGAGAATTTGCAGCAGCTTTGTTCATAATATCCTGAAACTAGTAACACCTACAAGGTCCTTCATTGAGTGAACAGTGAACCAAACAGTGGTAGCTCCATAGTGTGGACTATTACTCAACAAATAAAAAAGAACAACATTCAGCAACCTGGATAAAGTAGGCAGAGACAAAAAATTCCAACCCCAAAGTTCTAAACTCCATGACTGTTTACAAAACATTGCTGGAAGGGATTATAGAAATTGTAGCAGGTTGATTAAGAGGTTGAGGAGGGTGGAGGTGGGAAAGAATGAGACTTTGCAGAGACAACATGAGGCATACCCCAACGACTGTGATCAGTCAAGGTGATGACATTCAGTATGCTTTTAAAGGTGTTGTCAATGGGAAAAACTGAGCTGACTCTGTTATTTCTTACAACTGAGTGTCAATTTATAATTATCTCAAAATTAAATGTTAAAAATTTAAAACCGTATAGGCCATTGGAAAGAAAATAACTATTACTGGCAACCGTAAGTACAAGAGCAATCATTATTCCACTAGTACCAATCATTATTGCCTGGACAAGAAAGGGCTGCCTTGTACCCCTGCTTTCCTTGAAATTTTCCTCCACACACTGTCATTCTTCTCTCGCATCTCTCCTCAGTCTTCAGTCAAATGTGGCCTCAAGACACCTGCCTGCCCCTCCCCTCGGTCAACATTTTGTGGTTCCTCTTCCTCTGTGAGCTTCTCCTCGTGGCATTAATTGTACTTCATAGCCATGGTTTGATTGCTGGTGTTTCTCGTGTTCTGAATAGAATGTGTGCCAGGGGAGGATAGGGGTCCTGCTCAGTTGTACTTCATTGTAGCACCCCATTGCTTTTACTAATGTCAAATTTGAAACATGTGCTTAGCAAATGTTTTGCAGTTGAATTGCAAAATAAACTATTTGCACTGTGGGATGAAGCTGCAAAGGTGAGTTAAGGATATGCCTTAGTGTGAAGATAAGGAAGGTAAGTGCAAGCTCACAACTGTGTGAACAACTTCTACAATGCAACAACAGAACACAACCAACCATTACCTCTTTAAGTAAGCAAACAACTTGCATAAATATTTCTACAAAGATACATAGTAGCCAATAAGAAAATAAACAAAGGCTCACTTTTACCAGTCATGAGAAAGTGTAAATCAGAACCAAATGAATTACTACCTCATTAGGATTCCTACTATCAAAAAAAAAAAAAACACCATAAAAAATAACCAGGATTTGGAGAAATCAGAATCCTCATGCATTATTGGGAGCGGTTAAATGGTACAACTACTATGAAAAGCCAAACAAACAAATTGGCATTTCCTGAAAATATAATTTAAAGTAACATTATTACACATTTCAACAATTTTACTTCTAGCTACATGCACATCCCCCGAACTGAAAACAGCTACTTAAACAGTATTTGCACGCACATGCTCACAGTCATAATCATCACTGTCAAAAGAAGAAGCCTCCCAGATGTCCCTGAAGGATCAGTGACTAAACAAAATGTCAGCACCATTTATGCGCACTATGGGTTAGTATGCAGCCTTACAAAGGAAAGGCATGCATGTGGAACTGTGTAAATAAATGGTGAGAATATTGCACTGTGTGAAAAGGGCCAGTTATAAACAGTCAAAGACTGTATGATCTCACTTGTAAGAGATGTCAATATCAGACACGTTCACAGAGATAGAAGGTGGAATGGTGGTTTCAGGGGCTGGGAGAGAGGAACAATGTTAAATGAACATGGATTCCAGTTTGCAAAAATGAAAAGAGCACTGGAGATGGATGGTGGAAATAAATTCAACAGTATGAAAGTTCTTGCCACCAAGTCCACACACTTAAAAATTGCTAAATTTTAAATAAATAAATTTGTGTATTTCTTACTGCAATTTTATATATGATGTGTGTACATAAGTGTGTGTTCATGTGTGTAGTGTGTAGTGTGGGTGCACATGTGTAGAACAGAGGATAATCTTACAAACTGGTCCTCACCGTCCACCTTCTTTGGGACAGGGTCGTGTATTTGCTGCTAAGTCACAAGTGTCTGGGAGTCGCCTGTCTTTTTCTCCCATGTGGCCATAGTAGTACTGGGATTAAGACACATGCTCCCACATCAGGCGTTATGGGGGCTTCGGGGATGTGGGTCCTCATGCTTGAGGGGCAAGTGCCTTTCTGAACTGTCTCCTGTGCTTTTCAAGTTAAAATAAAATAAAACACCAAAATGCAAAACCAACCAACCAAACAAACAAAATCACACCCTACGGCTTCCACTGTATTGACATCATATATATTTGGTAAAAGCTAGGCCGCAAGGTGGGTATAAAATTCATCTCAGAACAAGCTTGTGCTTCTTGAAAATAAATTATAGCTAGTTATATGAGCACCAGTTTCATCCCTTGGTAAGAGCAAACAGACAGGGAAGTGCCCATGTCAGTGGCTACATAACGCACCACTGGAGCAAACTTGCTTGGCTGCAGAAGACAGTGCCCTGTAGGAAATAACGTACACTTCTGGTTTCCTTCCACTGGAAGGAAAGAACTGAGCTGGCTCCAGAATCATGGAATTAGATTACATTCTGGGAAAGAATCAATACAAACTATTCAAATGCCTCAAGCCCAACTTTGTAGTTTATTTAATGGGAGTTATGAGAACAAAATTGAAGAAATCAATAAATTAAATTATCCCCTTAAATTCCCACTGGGAAGAAGAGCCATCTTCACTAATAGAATTGAGAACTTGCTTATTGGAGAAGTGAGTACTCAGTTCTAAGGGGGGATTCCCACCTCGCAGAGGGAGGGGCAGTATTCAAAGACAGAACCAGATCATCCAAGGGAGGGAGTGGAGCACTGCTCAGACTTGAGAACAATACTGCTGCTTGGTGGGAGAGAAAAATCCAAAAACTTTAATTAAAAAATTGACAGTTTAAATAAAATTGGTTTACATGTGGATTATACTCATAAGACCCCCTTCATCAAGATCTAAAACACCATCTTTATCCTATAGAGTCCCCTTACACTATTAAGCCAAAGTCCAGTCCGTTCCAAAGACTATTTTAATAACTATCACCACAGATTAGTTTTGCTTGTTTTGTGAGCTGCTGGAAGATAAATGGAATCATATTGCAAGACTCCTCTTTTAATGTATCTGAATGTTTTATTCAACTTAATGGTTTTGCAGTTTGCTCATGCTGATGTGGAAAATTGTAATTTGTTCTTTTTTTTACTGCTTAATACCATTCCCTAGATAACCAAACAGCTAATAAACATATAAGAAGTCCTTAATATCAGTAGTCATCAAAGAAATACAAATGAGAACAATGCTGATGCCTGATTGACTCAGCTCTAAAGCATGACAACCCCAGTGTTGACAAGGAAGCAGATCCTGGGGGTAAGAAAACAAGAAGGAACCACCCCTCTGCAAACCAATCGGACAGTTTCTGAGGTTAGTAAACCTGATAGCCACACAATCCCATTCCATTCAAATGCCACTGTAGAAAAAAGTTCATAGCAGCTGTGTGTATAATGGTACCAAATCACAAACAACCCAAATTTCTGTAGACAGGAGAGTGGATATATAAAAGAAAGAACACTGGACACTGTAAGTGTCTAGCTCAGTAGCTGTCACAATGTATTCCAAAGCATCCAGTTTCATTAGTGGGATGCTAGCCGCTGAGTAGAAGACAAAGTGATTAATTTATGGTCCCTTATGAAGAGACAGGGTTTAAGAGATTGTGTCACACAATCAAAAAGTTCCATACTTGAATCCTAGGTCTTGGATAAACCCAGGTCTTCCACTGTATAAGAGATTTGCATGAAGCAAACACTAAGTGCCAGTTAACAAGCACCAGGAGACCTGGACAGGGTTGGTGAGAAGGGTGCAGAGTAACATCCCACATTTAAGATGCTTCAAATTGATGTCCTCTATCATTAGAGTTACTGTTAATGTTCTAAGTGTAGTAAGAGCAGAAAGAAAATCACAAGTAATTATAAAGAAGGTCATCCAAGGTGTTAAATAAAATAAGATGTGCTTCGGGGTAAGGAGGAGGAAGCTAGCTTACACAAGAAAATTCTGGTCAGACTTCTGTAGATTTATAGAGCTTTTATCATGACCAACTCATCAGTAAGAGGCAACATAATGTACTAAAAAACATCAAGTTTGAAACTCCAGAGCCTTAGGTTTGAGTCTAGTCTCATCCATTGATGATGAGATGGAATTTTAGATAAGACATGTAATCCTTCCATGTCTGAAAGTCATTGTTTGTATAAGATGAAAGATCTTTCAAATGGTTGTTGTGGGTAACAAAGAGCTTAGCAAAAGGTTAGCACAGAACCAACTGTCCAAAGCATGGACCTTTGGCAATCACACTGACTGAGTGAGCAGCTGTGTCTAACCGTTTCTCTCTTGGGATCAAGCCGGTGTGTGTCTTTTCAGACAGAGAGCACAGCAACTTCCATCAATGGCTCTTAAATAGCTATTGGTCACTTCAAGAATCTAGGAATCCTCGTAGCCAGGATATGAGCACATGTGAAAAGCTTTGCAAAATTCTAGATCTAAATGGCCTCAAACAATACATGAGGCTGCTGCTTCTGTTTGAAGAACTTGGCACCATCTGAACAAAGAGGGTCAGCCAACTCCCAACAGGCAGTCCTCATACTCTCCAATAATCTGCTATTTCATTTTTGCTGAATAGCATGAAGGAAAAGAACACAATTGTGAGGGCAAACCTAGTTTTAAAAAGAAAACCATTTTTCTCTGCAATGGCATTTTTGTCTCACTCAGTTTACGAAACCCCAGACCACGGGAACATCTATGCCCATCCAGCCTGCAGCTAGAATGCAAAAATCCCACTGCCACCACCTCCATACAAACAGTCCCGTGTGCCTGTCAGCAAACCCACACAGAGTCATCTGTCAAGCCCCCAAAGGCTGCTACACAGTTCCTGTCCCCAATTTGACATCTACTCAGTATACTCAATACACTGTCTTCACATTGCCACAAGGTCCAGTTGACCGGGAGATTTTTTAAAAATATTTTTTACCAAGATGACTTAAGACCGTCTAGTTTAAACTGTCTAAATGTTCCAGAATATTATGAAACTCTGAGGTGGGAAAAATGGCCCACTACCACTTACTTGTCTTTAGAAACGTGTATTTTTCACAGAATACCAGCTTCATTCCCAACCTAGTAAGCGCATCAATAGAAGACCTCAGATTCCTGTTGTTTTACTGTCCTCACCAAGCCCTCCTCCAGCCCACTCTTTATTCCCTTGTTTGTCTCTCCCTCCCTCCCCATGCCCCACCCTTGCTATGCCCCAGGTAACCCACCCCTGCAGCTACTCCTGCCAGCTCTTTGTCTAAGCCCTTCTTCATCGTCTGAGCCCTTACAGGTGGGTTTAGACACTGGGAGGCACAGGTTCAGATCAGAGAATGGGAAATCTCACTCTAGCCCTTCTCTGCTTCACTTCCATTACAGCAGTGGCTGCCTCCTTCCAACAGCAGACTGTCAAGTGGTGTCTGCTCCAGGAACTCAGCTCTCTCCAGGCTCCACAACACTGGCCTCCATTAGGACAGAGAGCGGCAGCAACTTCCTGTACCTCCTGTGTGTTCAGCATCCTTCCTCTTCCCACTGAGCAGCCTTTGATGAACATCTCTGGCACCATCTCAGTCAGAGCGTGCATCTCGCCAGGACTCTAATGATAAAATCATCCCCAACATCTCCCTCTCGGGTAGTATTATTTATTGATTTCCCTTCCCATATCAGACAGTGTTAAGAGCTTCCCCTACATAAAGCCATCCAGCTTCAACAATAGCTCCATAAGAAGTGTGTTGTTTTACAGATGAGAAATCAGACTTATAGTTTTGAATGTCTTAGCTCAGAAAATACAAGTAGTAATTGGCAGAATCGGGATGAAAAGCCAGCTCCTACATTAAAGCCTACTGTGAGCATTTCAAGCAGCTCTTGATGGTGCACATCAGAACCTGAGTTATTCACTAAAGACCCAGATCCCAAAATCCTACCCAAGGTGCCTTGCCAAGAAAAGAAATTCTAAGTGTGTTTAGCTTTTAGGTTTTTGAATCAGTATCCCACTCTGCTGCCCAAGCTAGCTAAAAAAAAAAAGAGCTATGTCCTCCTCCTATCTCTGTAATTAAAGTGCCAGGTCTACAGGCACCACCGTGACAAGCCTAACTCTAAAGCTTTAATCTGAACAGTGAAATTGGCTCGGTGTCAATCCAGGCTCATAGGAGCAGTATGGAGTAACTGGTCACCCAGAGGATGGGCTGGCAGTAAAGCAGCCCAGTGTGGGCAATTGCAATTAGTGGAGCTAAACAAATTCTCCTTCTCCTTCCCAGATTGCATGAAAACTATTAAGGATATCAGTGAAAAGCTAGAGGGACAAGAGAAAGGGGAGCCCATAAAAGAAGCAGGCATGGGCTTCAGTCATTTATGTACTTCCCACATAGATGGGAGGACCTGAGTTTGGCTGTCCACCACCAATGTTAAAAAGCCGGGCACAGACATATGTGCCTATAATCCCAGAGCTTCGGGCAGGCAGCCTGTGAGTCCCAGGCTCAGTGAGAGACTCTGTTTCAAAAAGTAAAGTGTAAAGTGGAGAGCAATCAAGAATGACCCTCAAAGTTGACACCTGGCTTACACACACACACACACACACACACACACACACACACACACACACACAAACATTCAAACAAAGAAGCAGGCAATGTGAGTGTGGCATAGTCACACTGACTGTGCAATACAGGGACACGGCAGTGGAAAACACTGGCTAAAGTGTGTCCTGAATGATGACTCTTACAGCTGCTCTTACTGTTTCCTCCTGTCACCTCATCAGGGACTTCATCAGGGACTGGACATGTAATTACACTCACTCGGAACTCAACTCATTCAATTGCCATACTGTATCCCTAGGCCCTCATAGAAGGGCTCTAAAACTACCAGGAACCAAATGGTCTTTCTTGCATTCACTTTCCCCTCTCTAAGGTTGCTCTCACTGAAACTGGGGCGATTTTTCCAAAATGAGAATCTAGCTTCACTAACCTTGCAAATGAGTTCTCATTATTTTGACTTCAATGCAGAATTCTCCACTGTGGTCTGCAGGTCTCTGCATAGCTTAGCCAGCATTCTTCTCTTCAACTTCCAGGTAAGCTGTGGTCTCCATCAGATACATTGACCTTTGTGCTTCTCTGTTCTGATAACCACACAGGAGATGTCACAGTCTTGCCTCACCTAGTTAACATCTACCCACCCTCAAGTGTCACTTCCTGAAGGAGGCTTCACCTGATAGTTGACTGACCTCTTGGCACCCACCTTACTAGGACAACTCCTCACAGCTACCACACTTCAAACACTTGCATAATTAATGTTAATCATTCAGTAAACAAAACACACTGAGATCAGGATTGTGTCCCCAGAATCGTGCATTGAACCTGGCCCACCGTAGACACTCAAATGTTGATTAAACATAGGAATGTTATCTACATACAATAACACTGGGGGAAAGCTTCTCAAGTGCCTTTGTGCAGTTGCCATGGAGTGAATGACAATAACAGTGAGCAGGTGACTGTTGCTTAGGAAGGGCCGATGCACAACAAGAGAATCGAGAACCCAGCAGGTTGTATGCACAGCACCCAGGGCCACACAACCCACTCGGAGGAGCGCCCAGGCTTTCTGAAGCCCCCGCATCCACTTTAAACACCTAGCAAAATGCCTAAAAGGTCAGTGTCTCTTGATTCTCCTTTATTGAGTTTCAGTGAACTTATAGACGCATTTCCAACCTATTCATATCCATAGTTTGGTAGCCACAATATTGAAAAAGTGCTGTCTATTGCCACCCAAGTCCAGATTGAAATTAAAATGGAGAAACAAAGAGAACAAGCTTGAAGTTTTGCCAGTGAACTGAAAAGATGGAATTAACAGAAAGATTTTTGATTGCCTCTTGAGAAATACATGCAAATTAAACTTGGTACTGATTTCTACCATACAGCATAGTCTTCCAAAGTATCTATGATGGGGGAAACTCACATTATTCAAATGTGTAAACTGGATCTAACAAGTGAAAAAAATGTTCTTTGTCAAGGAGTCCCATTTAGGATACCAACTTTACTTCCAAAAGCAGTTTTGGAATACCTAACAAGGACGAGGTGCTCTGCCAGGCAAGAGGTGGGAGGTGTGGGGATGAACTGCAGAGCTCTGGCTTGTCAGGGTCTACACTTGCTAATGGAGGAGACAGAAAATCAATCAGGGTGATAAAAACTAACACGTGCTATGTGGCAAGTGCACACTTTGAAAAGTGAAAAGATGGCACCTCTTCTATCCTGAAGATGCATCATCATGGTGCAGAGGTTTCAGAAATCAGGAGGAACTCACAAAGAGCCTGGAGGTCCTAATACACGGTAGAGGCAGGCAGCTAATTCTTAAATGAGAAAAGTGAACTCCCCAGCGCGCGCACACACACACATAATAATAATAATGCTCCTACTAGTTAATGCCAGACCCAAAATTTCCTTCTAAGGAGGTGTCAATACTACTCTTCTGTTGACCACATTCTATAGTTCTTTTGTCTTTCCAGCCATTTGGGGATGAGAATGTGAAATCATGCAAATTTTGATTCACCGTTCATAATGTAGCTGCCCTCTTCTTGCCTTCTGGAGCTACTTTCCACCAACTGCAGATTAATTAGCCCAAATGCTTATCTGATACGTAGTCCCCACCCTCTTCGCTTTATAAGGGTCTAAATCTCAGTGTTTTCTGGTCCTAATCCTTGACTTCAGCCTTACCTTCCCTCACTATCTCCCTCTCTCTATTTTCCAACTATGTGCCATGTTTGAGTTCCTCCATCAAGCTGTGTTTTCTCTTACTTCGGGGCCTCAATACGGTGTTCCCTGTGCTGGAAGCATTCCTCTCTTCCTTTACTGATTCCGTCGGTTCATTCCATTCCCCTGACCATAGATAAGGCTAGCCCTTCTCTTCTCTTTGTATGTACTTCTGTTTCTCTGTGCTGCATTACCTTTTGATATCTGTTTTTTTGCATTTAAGAGAATATGTCTCTACCACCCACCAATGCACCTCACTCCTGGGTTAGGTAGGTAGGCCAAATAGCTAGAGCAAGCACACTTAAAGAGTTAGCATTCTATAACTGTTCTATAAACAAGAAGCTTTTTTCCAGTTTTCATCTGAGTTCCAGGTCTGTGACAGCTTCACTCCTCACAGCTGTGTAGGAACGTGGAATGATGGAAGGCCCATCACCTACAAGTGGCTTCCCAGTGCTAGTACTGTGGCCTTCCATCTTCCCAAGGCACAGAGAAGCTCACTGTAAGTAAGGTGTTGTCCTTTGTCCCTTTCCAAGTTGAAGAAACTTCAGTCACAGGGCTTTATAAGAACCAGGACTATGTGGATATGTGGGCTACAGCCAACCAGAGTCCACATAGTGTTTTAGGGCAAGTACAGAAGTAGACACAGAATGCCTGTCTTAGTTAGGGTTCCTATTATGATTATTAAAACAACTCTTATAAAGGAAAAACGTTTAATTGGGGTGGCTTACAGTTCAGGGGATTAGCCCATCATTGTCAACGTAGACATGGTGCTGGAGAAAAAACTGAGAGTCCTACATATTGATCCCACAGGCAACAGGGAGTGAACTGAACCAGGTATAGCTTGAGCATAGGAGACCTCAACACCTGTCCCCACAGTGACACACTTCCTCCAATAAGGCCACATTCACTTCAACAGGGCCACACCTCCTAATAATGCCACTCCCCATGAGCTCATGGGGGCTAATTACATTCAAACTACCACAATGCCCCAATAGAAGGGTCAGAGGACATCTACTAAAAACAATCATTTTAAATCATGTGTCACTTTATGCAGAGATCAGTGTCCAAACTCTGAAAAATCAGTTTCTTTTATTTTGATTGCAGTGTTTCAATATCTAAACAACTGGCTTCAATAAAAGGTAAGACATGGAATGGGTGAAATATGTGTGTCCCTTCTGCTCTATAACAGCAGGCCAAGAGTTAAAATTAATAGGATCAAGAATGCCTAAGATGTGAGAAACTTCTGGATAACCATGAATGCTTATGAAACTCTTTCTCTCTCTATGTTATTTGTATTTATACACTTGGAGTGTTTAGGGGGCAGCAATGTAGGGTAAGCACATATGTGTATTTAACAACAAGGTAGGAGAGTATTAGGGGAATTGTTGGCTTGGGGAACATGGAATAGGGTCTTAGTAACTGTCAGTACTGCCTACACTATCATTATGGGCTTGGGTCCATGGTATCTGTTCTACAAGACTCCATGTTTTCACTCGCAAAAGTAACTTACGTGAAGAGTAATTCTAAAATGAGGTGATTCTTACACCTCACAGTGTTGAGGATGGTATTTCTATGACACTAACTTGTTAGGAAATCACTATATCCAGGGCTTAATGTTTAGTGTTCCGTGCTTTAGGGAAAAACAGGAGACACATGTGAAAAATGACTTAAGTTGTCAGTCCAGTTTAACACACATATTGCATGTATTCTGAGACCCACAGTATACTAGGGCCCGAGAAAGGTTGTGAAAGTAATTATAATGCTGTCACTGCTCTCGGAAGGCATACAGCCTGAACCTGAGCTATCCCACATGGTATGCGCCAGCCACAGGGAGCTACTGAGGACTGGGGCAGTGATTAATTTGAATAGAGATTTTAAAACTGAAAGAAACTAATAAATAAAGAGTATAAAGTCTCTTATGAACTTAGTATTAACTACCTGTTGAAAATTTTAATATATTGAGTTGAGTAATATATATTATTAAAATCATTTGACTCTTTTCTTTTTAGTCTTTTTAATTTGCCTCTGAGAAAGTTTTAAATTAGGATTGTGGTTTGCAGTGTATTTCTTTGGGCAATGGTGATCTAAGAGACAACTGAGATAATACGGAGTTTCGAGTGTGAGAGTTATAAAGATGCTATGTTCAGGGAATAAGGGAAGGACATCAGAGGGACCTGTTGCCCCTTCTGAGGGTTTAGGAAAGAGTTCTGAAGAATACAGCTGCCTGAAAAGCACCACTTAGAGGCAGTGAGCATTCGAGAAAAGAGCCAGTTCTGTTTTCTGACTTTGGGTAAGTTTCTTAATCTCTCCATGTCTCAGCTTCCTCGTCTATAATCTGAACCTCCCTCCAAGGATTGACACAAGCACTGAGTGAGTTGAGTCACATCCTTTCCCCAGGAGGAGTGTTCACTGCTGGGACTTCCAAGAAGTCAATGTTGTTCCGAAATCATTCACTGTCCTGGCCCAGGATGAATGCTGGATTTTACATACCTGTGAGATGCATGAGTAAGAATGAACTGTGCAAAGTTCAAAATTCATTTCAGTGGGCTACAAAAAAGAAGAGGGTAACACGAAGCAGTCTGGAAGAGCTGCCTTTCAGACATCCACATGCCCAAATCCCAAAGACAAGAAAGCCAATAAAAGACACCAAAACAACAATCTTTGCTTTTCTAACCCCACAGGCCCCTTACAATATGCTTCCCATATTAATTCACAAATCTATACGAGGCAGACAGTGAAAAAGTTAGGCGGCAACCTGCTGGTTTATTAAGGGAAGAAACAAACTGTAAAGACAGGACACGAAAAACCCTCAGGAAAACATCATCAGTGGTGGTAGGACAAACAAGTCTTTGCTATCTTTTCTTATTTTAAGTATCTCTAGTTCTGTTTTTACCATGAGCATATGCTATTTTACAGTTCGGAGAAAGACGCATGCTGTCTTTTAAGAGAAGTGGGATACGAATGAGAAGTTGGATAGTCCAGATGGAGTCCCACTTCAGAGAACAGCCAGACTTGCCCTCCACCAGGGCTGGAAATGCCTAGCTTCACAACTAGCACGGATGACCTCACACAGACATATCCCAAAGTAGCTGATATTTCTGTCAGCTTTCAGACAAACCCTTAAGCCTTTCATTTCTCATCTCTTAGCAGTGTGACTTTACTATTCTTAATCTCTCCAAGTATAAGTTTTTAATGTGTAAAACTAAGACACAAATATTACCCACCCCTGAGGGTTTGAGGAAGCATTAAATAGGATTATGTTTGAAAGGCACCTGAAATATGTGTAGTAACAATGAAAGGTGCCCATCATTATTAACAAACTCAGTCAGAGCCTGGGAATTACTTCTTCCTCACCAGGCAGGCACATCCAACAGAGTACCACCAACTCCTGTCCTCCAAGAACAGTCTCAGGCTCAGCAGAGGAGCTCTTCCTACACCATATCCAGTTATTCTTGATTATTGATGAATGAATCTATCAGTCCAAATTATCCATGTGTTTTTTCTAAAGAAATAATGTGTTTTATTCAGGCAACTGCTTCTTACAAACAAGACTGTGTTTATATAGAATTCATTCTTGAGCATCTTAAATGTAAGGTTAAAATTATTAAAAAATGGAGCAAGCTGAGAGAAAGCACCACTGCATATGTGCACATGTGCATACACACACATATGGACAGACAGATCAGGAGTTATAAGAAATATGCCCATCCCCCAGTACTTAATGTTAGACACTTGAAGAGGTAGACATATGGGTTCCTGGAAGTAGCAGGGATTGGGGGAAGAGATGGCTAGGAATGGGGTAAGAAAGAGCTAAGAATAGAGAGGCCTTTTCCCAGGGATGATGGCCTGTCAGATCTGGGTAAGCAGAAGCTATAAGCAGAAAGCACAAATCACAAACACATAAAATTGAGAATCTGAAACTGAAAAGGAGACCAAGGAGAAAAAGTTTAAAATGAGTTTTACAGCCATTCACTCAACAAATTTTTGCAGGACTCCTACTTGTGTTTGGAACCATCCAAAGTGTTACAGATTCAACAGGAAGCAAAATGAGCAAACAGTTCCCTGGGTACATCCGCTCATGTGTCTGGCATTTCCAGTGCCAGCTCCCCCATTTACCAGTAGCCTGCCACCGGCAAAGTCCTGTCTGTTCTTCACTGATGAAATGACAGAGTCAGGGAGAAGCCTTGTGCTCATGGATTTGAAAAGTCAACCCAGATTGGCAATGGTTGTCAAAATAAAAATATTAGTTTGCCTCCCATTGATCTCTAGTGCAATCTGTATTAAATTTCAGCAAGGTTTCTGAAAACAGGCAAGATTATCCTAAACTTTATTTGGAAAGAAAAGGCCCAAGAATACCCAAATAATAGCCTAGAATAATCGAAACAATATTGGCAAAGGATGAAGCAACAAGAACCACTTTACTTTCCTCATTGGTGAGATTTTGTTTATAGTTATGGCAACCAAGACGGTATAGTGTCAGCAAAGGCAAAGATCATAGGCTCAAGAAACAGACCAGAGATCTGAAAAATTCCCACATGCACACACATTCTCACTCACACACTCATTCTCACACACACATACACACACACACACACACACACACACACACACACCTCACACATTTACACATTCTCTTTCTCACACACACATGCACACATACACACACACACACACTCAACTGATTATTTACTTACTTTTTTAGGATGCTGAACTTTGACCAATATTTCTTGGTCATTTGTATTTCTTCCTTTGAGCATTGCTGTTCAATCCATTAGTCCACTTACTTATTGGCTGACTTTTTAAATTGAACTTTGAAGGTCTTCCAGGTTCTTACCTGTCAGACACAAACTTTCCTCAATTCTGTAGGAGAGCACATTTCTTTAGTGATTGTTTCTGTTAGTGTACAGTTTTTTCATGTCACATAGTCCAGTTTGACAATTTTTAGGCTTATTTGCTGTGCTATTGTACTCAATTTCAGAAAATTTTCAGCTGGGAATAGTAGTCCACACCTTTAATCCCAACACTAGAGAGGCAAAAGCAGGTTGATCTCTGAGTTCAAAGCCAGTCTGGTCTACAGAATGAGTTCCAAAACAGTCAGGGCTACACAGAGAGCCTGTCTTAAAAAAAAAAAAAAGTTCTCATCTATGCCTGGATCTTAGAGTGTTTTGCCTGTTTTTCTGTAAGTTTGGGTCTTAAATTAAGGTCTTTGACTTTTTTTCTTTGTCTTACGTTTTTTCCCTTTTCTTTTGTTTTTTAATTTTATGTGAATGGGCTTTTTCCTGCATGTATCTGTATATCATGTGTATGTCTGATACCTGTGGAGGCCAGAAGAAGGTGTTAGATGCCCTGGAACTGGAGTTACAGACAGTTGAGCATCATTAGTCATAGAAACACAAATAAAAGGCATACTGAGATATTACTAATACCTACCAAAAGTGGCTACATTAAAAATAGTGCCAAAGCCAAATACTGGAAAGATAGAAAAAAATAGACTTTTTTCACATTATTAAATATATGAAAGCCAAATATATATGTATATTCATATGTATTCTCTTTATTAATATTTATTTCTCTAGTAAATCATAACATGTATATGAGCAAAGATCACATCTAATCTTGTCACCTCAGTGTTCTGAGCCTTGCTGTACCTGAGCATTCTTTGAATCCATGATGGTTGCACATTGCTTGGGCTGAAAGCTGTGAGACTTCTTCTTTTTCCTCTTAGCCATTTACTCAACAGCATTGACTAGCCCTACTATGTAGCAGACATTTCAATACCATTTGAAAATATAGGGAGAAAAACAAAGGTGTGTCTTTTGGCTTCATGAAGAGTGTTGTCTAGTTGGAGAGAAAGGTAAACATGCCGTAGCTGTAAGGTGTGATTGTCTTATCCTTCTAGATGGATTGGTGACTAAGGTTCAAATGGTTCCTTTTGAAATTCTCTGTGTGCATTGGGTGCTGCCCCCTGGGAAGGAAGGAACTAGCACTGCCTTCCCCACCAAGGATCCTAAATTAGAGAAACTAACCGGAACATTACAGTGTTTGAGAAAAAGATGTGTTGTGGCTGTTATTACATCTCAGATTACCCTGATGTCATTCCCTTTGTCATACTCACATATAAAGTGACACCACATCTACCGCAAAATAGAAACTGCACAAGAGTAGGACCTGAAGTCTTACATGAGGTATCTTTAATATCAGAAGCTAAGCTCAACATGCAGTAGGTGCTTGGTAAGTATTTGTTGAAGAATTGAATGAAATTACATCTCAGAAAACCAAGGCTTCGTGAAGTGAGGGGCTTTCCCAGGGCCACGTGGCAAGCAGGAGTCAAATCTCACCCCAACTCTAACTCAAATGCTATGAAAGGAACCTGTGTTCCTTAAAGATATAGGATCAGATAACACCGAATCACAACACGGCCACACACTGGGTCACACTGACAATCACATTCCATACTTATTTCCCCAGTTCCCTTGGAAGACACAGCCCCTTGTCTGCACAAAGCACCACTCTTCTTCTGATTCTCGCTCGATGTTTCTTCTCTCACAGCTTTGAAGAAAGGCTCAGATCTCGAAAAAGCCATTGCTACTGTCGCTCTGATTTTCAGAAACTCTTCCGACCCTGATGGTAAACTAGGGAAAGCCACTGCCAAGGATCTGCTACAAACCCAATTTAGGAATTTCACCGAGGTAAGAGAATTCACCAGCATGAATAATCAAGGCTCGCACTGAAAAGCAAAGAATTCCAGTCCCAGGATGCTGTCCAATTATTTCAATCAACAAGCATTTATTGAATATCTCCTGTATGTAAGTTGTCCGATTTACTTGATGAACAAGCTAACATGTGGGCACTGTGGCCCATAGCTGCAATTTCAGCTGAGTAGAGGATGTAGCAGAACAGTAGAACACTGGGACCATCTTGGGGTAAGAAACCAAAGAAGGGATTCTGAACATTAAAATACAGATAATATTTGAGATGTGAGCAAGAGTCACTTATTATTTTCTTAAATTTTTCTGATGCCTTCTACAGTTGGCTAACCTGGTATCATATGCACATGCTCATACTTTGAGCAATACTGACCTACAGAAATCTTATAAGAAACAAAGAAGGCTACTTCTAAGCCTAAACCACCAATATTTACTCACAGAACAAAAAATATAAAAGTTGTCTATAAGTTCCTAGTATGCTCTGAGATATAGATGACTATTGTATTTCTGTAAGTAATATATATAATATAATATAAGTCTGTGAGTAATATATAATATATATATTACAGAAATACAATATATATGTATTAGTTTAGTATACTAAATCATATAAGATACTATCAGAGTGTCTCTCATGCATGTGAGTATGTATGTGTGTGTGCAAGTGTGCATTCATGGTATACTATGCCAAAAGAAAAAAAAGATGTGAGGGATCTTGAGAGATGGCTCAGTAAGTAAAACATTTGCTGTACAAGCATGAGGACCTGAGTTTGAATCCCCAGAACCCATATAAATCCAGGAAAAACAGCACATATATGTAATCCCAGCACTCCTAGAGTGAGATGGGAGGTGGAGACAGGAGAATCCCAGGAAGCTCTCTGGCCAGCTAGCCTGGTGTACAAGAGACTCTGATTCAGACAAGGTGGAAGATGAGGATGAACACCTGAGGTTGTCCTCTTACTTCTAAATGCGCAGTGTTCTCAGCCTTCCTAATGCTGTGACCCTTTAATATAGTTCCTCATGTTGTGGTGATCCCTTGCCGTAAAATTATTTTCATTGCTACTTCATAACTGTAATTTTTCTACCATTATTAATTGTAATATAAATAGCTGTGTTTTCTGATAATCTTAGTCGATCCCTGTGATAGGTTCATTTGTCCCCTAAAGAGGTCATGACCCACAGGTTGAGAACCGCTACTCTAAACTCTCTGTGGAGCTCTCTGGTAAACTGTGTGGCACCTTTTTGCTAAGCCTAAGTCCTAAAGAGAGCATTACCTTTCTCATAAGCCTAAACACAATGCCAAGTCTTAACATTTAACCACCAGTAAGATATAACAAAACTAGCACCAAGAAACACTGTCAAGAAGATATTAAAAGAAGGTGATTGGTTAAACCCTTGAGTAACTAGTGCTTAGCCAGTTCCCTGGCAGGACAGAGGGAGAAGACAGACCTATATGCTTCCATGACCTTTGAGAAAACTGGGAAGTACCAAAAGAAAGCCTTTTTATTGAACTCTGACTCTTTCCAAGTAGTACTCTGCTTTCTTTTTGCAAATGGGTCAAGAGCTCTTTTGGCTCTAGCTGAAGATACGACCTGTGGGGAGAGCCAGCCTAGAGAAACAAGGATGGTTTAGACTGTAAAAGAAATACATCTTCCTTCCAAAATTGTCTCAAGCATTCCTGGGATTTTTGCAGCCATTTCATGGATAAGCATTTGTGGTTAAACTGAATGCACACACCAGCTCTGTATCAGAGTGATTCAAATGACTTTTGTTTGCTTAATGTCAAACCTTCCAGTTGTTGTTTGAAATGTTTGAAACTGAAAATTCTCTCCATTTATATGCTGTTCAGATGGTTTTCTGCAATCTGTGTATGACAGCTATGAGCTTGCATATGATTGACAATCAGACTAAATGCTGAACTATCACACAAAGCAATGTACTTTCTTCTAGCACATTTTATTCTGTATTTCAGAATAATCTCACTGTCCAGAGAATGCATAAAAGGTACCTCCTATAGTTAAAGAGATTATATATTGAAAATCTGAAAACATAGGAAGTTCTGTGTCTCAATAAAGTCAGAATAACTTACTAGTTAAAAGGCCTCAAATCTTGGCTTTACAGCAAAAGCTGCTGACTTTGAGGCAAGTATTTACTTCTCTGATGGTTCACCCACAGCTGGGGTGTTGTAGAAGTACATACGCAGTAAGATCACTGAATGGATTCTCAGCGACAAGTCATGAAGGATTTTGTGTGATGGCACTGGGCATGCTATACAGTTAATAACATACTTAGTATTCATTACCACCTCTCAATACAAAGTTTAGACACATGATAGACTCAATTGTTCTTTATTCTCAGGGAGAAGAAAGCAAGCCAAAGTACCAAGACATCCTTTCTGAGCTGGATGAACACACAGAAAACAAGCTGGATTTCGAGGACTTCGTGATCCTGCTCCTGAGCCTTGCCATTGTGTCAGATCTTCTACAAAATATATTGAGTGTGAAAATTACAAAATGAACAACTTTAAATATGTAAATGGACAAAATAATCACAAAAGCAAGTGCCACATGATGAAAGATGTTCTTTTCTGATATGTAATGAGTGTGGGATGATTCACACTGGTGACATTCACTCATGTAACTCTAAACATTTCAACACTCTTCAGAAATGCCCAAATAATATAATTTTCAACATGATAAATTAATTGGATGCCACTTTTGATGAGTGAGTAGTACTGAATGTAGAATCATAGTCATTCATTGATCATACAATGGTATTTGTGAGCATTTACTTAGTAACATTGTTAAAAATACAGTAACAAATGGCCAGATAACCTCTTCCTTTGCTCATGCTTACATAATTCCAGAAGAACTAGATATACATCAATAATTTGTGTGTGTGTGTGTGTGTGTGTGTGTGTGTGTGTGTGTACGTGTGTGAAGGCAACTGTACATATACATATGGAAACCAGAAGCCACTCTCCAATGTTGTTCCCCAAGTACTGTCTACCTTGATTTTTTAGCTTTCGCTGGCCTGGGGCTCACTGGGAGGCTCGACTTGGCTGGCTGTGCAGTGATTCCCCAGTGCTGAGATTCTGCCCCCCTCCCCCACTGCTCAGCTTTTGTAGGTGGGTCCAGGGATCAAACTCAGACCTCATGCTTGTCTGGCTAGTGCTTCACCAATGAACCATTTTCCCAGCTCTGAACAACTAGTTAATCAGTTTAAAATACACGATAATTATAAATAAGATAAGGGTTACACAATGCTAGCAGAATTTATTATGAAATCTGTCTTCAAAGATCAGACCCTTCCTGATCTATAAAAGAAAAAAAAATCAGACCTTCCTGACCTATAAGAGAAAAAGAAACGCTGAGTGGTTCCCAGGATCTGAGTTAGAGCTGAGACTGTTTACAAACAGACACATGGGATATTTTAAGTGGAAGGCAGCGGTCCCTATCTTGCTGCTGGTGGTAGTTATATGAATGAATAAATACATTTGTCAAACTCTTAAAACATTACACTAAAGTGGATGAAGTACATTGTATGTGATTATGAATTATGGCTAAACAAACATGACTTGCAAAAACCTACCAGGCATTGTAATGCACACTTATAATCCCAGCACTTGAGCAAAGAAGGATCAAGAGTTAAGGCAAGTCTTAACTGTGATACATAAGACTATATACACACACTCACACACACATACACACACACACACACACACACACACACACACACACACACACACACTTCAGTAACTGTGGAATTTGACTGTTTTTTTTGAATCTTAAATTATTATATTGTAACTGTTAAATTGATTTGTAAGAAATATCACTTCAAATATTATAAAACACAGAAACTTATAAGCTTTAGAGAATAGTGGAAATGTTAATTACCAAAACAAAGAAGATATCTCATATGAACCATTTACTTGTTTGAGTTTACTTCTCGTGGTTAATAACTATGGAACTGTAGCCTTCATATATTCTGATAGAATACCTCATCTTTTTTTCACGAGACCAGATAAAAATAAGGAGTCAGCTATGAGGAACCATACAGTAACAACATTCATTCTCCTGGGACTAACAGAGGACCCACAATTTCAAAGTCTGCTTTTGATTTTTTTTTAACTCTTAACTAGACAGAAAGTTTCTAAAGTTTAGAACTTATAGTCAGCACCCACAACAGCCCTTCCACAGCTCCTTCAGAGAAACCCCTCTCCCACTGATTCCACTCTCACCCTGCACGGTCCCTTCCCCCCAGATGCAGAGCCCCAGACACCCCAGGCTGCTCTGCTCCTCTGCTAGTTGCCTTTGGAGGTAGGGGCTTTCTTTCTCCCCGAATCTGCCTCAAACTCTTAGCAGCTTTCACAGGTCATGCATTTTCTGGGGAGGAATTTGTCCCTTCTATTTCTTCAGATGTTGGTGTGGGTTTATCTATTGCCTGAGTTTTCATGGGTGTGTTTAGCTTCTTTAGGTTGGATTTTTCCTTCTAGTGCTTTCTGTAAGGCTGGGTTTGTGACTAGGTATTGATTAAATCTGGTTTTATCATGGAATATTTTGCTTACTCCACCTATGGTGATTGAGAGTTTTGCTGGGTTTAATAGTCTAGGTTGGCACCCGTGGTCTCTTAGTGTCTGCATAACATTTGTCCAGGACCTTCTAGCTTGCATAGTCTCTATTGAGAAGTCTGGTGTTATTCTGATAGGTTTGCCTTTATATGTTACTTGATCTTTCTCCTTTGCAGCTCTTAATATTTTTTCTTTGTTCTGTATGTTTAATGTTTTGATTATTATGTGGCAAAAGGACTTTCTTTTTGGGTCCAGCCTATTTGGTGTTCTGTAAGCTTCTTGTATCTTCATAGGTATTTCTTTCTTTAGGTTAGGAAAGTTTTCTTCTATGATTTTGTTGAATATATTTTCTGTGCCTTTGAGTTGGTATTCTTCTCCTTCTTCTATCCCTATTATTCTTAGGTTTGGTCTTTTCATGGTGTCCCAGATTTTTTGGATGTTTTGTGTTACAACTTTTTTATCTTTAGTGTTTTCTTTGACTGACAAATCTATTTTCTCTATTGTGCCTTCAGTGTCAGAGATTCTCTGTTTCATCTCTTGTATTCGGTTGGTTATGCTTGTTTCTGTAGTTCCTGTTCGTTTAGTCAGGGTTTCTATTCCCAGCATTCCCTCAGCTTGTGTTTTCTTTGTTGTCTCAATTTCTTTTTTCAGAATTTGGAATGTTTCTTTCATCTGTTTAATTATTTTTTCTTGGCTTTCTTTGCTTTCTTCCAATTTTTTGTTTGTTTTTTCTTCCATTTCTTTAAGGGAATTTTTTATTTCCTCTTTAAGGAAGTTTTTCATTTCCTCTTTAATAGAGTTTTTCATTTCCTCTTTAAGAGAATTTTTTATTTCCTCTTTAATGGAGTTTTTCATTTCCTCTTTAAGGGAATTTTTTATTCCCTCTTTAATGGAGTTTTTCATTTCCTCTTTAAGGGAATTTTTTATTCCTTCTTTAATGGAGTTTTTCATTTCCTCTTTAAGGGAATTTTTTATTTCCTCTTTAATGAAAATTTTCGTTTCCTCTTTGAAGAAATTTTTTATTTCCTCTTTAAGGGTATTTTTTATTTCTTCTTTAAGGGCCTCTATCATCTTCTTAAAGTCATTTTTAGGATTGATTTCTTCTGTTTCTTCTGCCTTGGTATGTTCAGGACTTGCAATTGTAGGGTCAGTAGGTTCTGGTGTTGTCATATAGATCTTTATGTTGTTGCCTGTATTTTTCCGTTGGCGTCTACTCATCTCTTTCTCTGTTCAGTGCAGATGGTGTAAGACCCTAACCCTTCAGGCTTACACCTCCATGCCTCAGAAATGAGAAACTTCAAGCACCAGGAAATGAGAAACTAAAAATCTGGTTCTCTGGGCAAGCTGACCACCCCTGTTCTCAGTCGGTGAGGTGTATACTTACGATTCTGGTGATCTGGCTCAGTGGTTGGGTGATCTTGATAAATTCTTTTGAAAGCTTCTTGAAATACAGGATCCAAAGACACCTCTTACTCCAAGGCTTGCTGTATAGCTGGGTGGCTGGCCCCTGATGTCCTCCTCCTTCTCTAGCTCCTCGATCCTTCAGGTTCTGGCGAGTACAGTGGCGTCCTCCCTCTTTGCCTCTGTAGCCACAGCTGGACTGATCCCTGCTGCATGGAGCCCAGGTCCTGCAGGGCGCACCTGCCCCGCACTGCGCTCTCCACTAGTTCCCAATTGAGAAGCAATTAGCAAAGTGATTAACATCCACTGTGCGGGTTCAGGCGTCCCTGACCTGAACTTTGTAGCTCCTCTTCTTGCATTCACCCAGCTCTGTTGCGCCCCAAAGGGTCACCCGGGGAGTCCCCGGCTGCTGCTCCTTCCCTGTGCTCGCTACAACCACGCGCTCCAAGGGCGCCTCTCACCCGAGCACCCGGCGATCCACTCACCCGCAGGCCTGGGAAGACTGTGCGGGAAGGATCGACCCAAACCACGGATTCCCGGGGAAGGCAGAGAAACTTTGATGCTCTAGCCAGCTTTTCTTAACTTAAATTAATCCATCTATCTTTTGTCTCTGAGTTTTTATCTTTCTCTTTTTCTGTATACCTTTTTTGACGTCTTTCTTTGTGGGCCTGTTCCTCTTATTTCCACATCAGTTCATCATCCTTGACTGTTTTTTAATCAACATATTCTAATACACTTTAACATTATGTTCTAAAGTGTTCATACTCCAAAGACCCACACATTTCCATGACTACCTCCTATATTCCTGCCTTGAAATTACACACATGCACGTTAACATATGTATTCACACACACAAACATCATACCTGAATCTCTAAGATGGAATTTCATAAAAGCTTTTATTCATGCCTGAGGAGTGAGGCCTCCAAGGAGTCAGCTTGGTAGGTGGTGACAGGTATCCAGGTTCCCTCAGAAAGGTCACTGGGCAGCAGGCAAAACACAGCCTTCCTTGACCATGTGCCCTCACACATGCCTTTTTCTTCAATCTTTAGAGAGGACTGATCATGCACTTCCCAGTCACATGATGGCTTAGGATCATCCAAGGGACCCATCCAGGTCAGAATCGCAGTGCAGGGAAGGAGAGGGGTGTCCTTGTGTTGCGATCACAGCTACACGCCACAGTGCTCAGTACCTGGCATTTACCACACACGTGCTACCACCTGATCCTTAGAGAAAAGCACAGGGGAGGAGCCATAGTATCTGTCTCCCAGAAGTTAGTAGCTAGCAAGTCCCTTAGGGAAGATGTTGCAGTTTTATGCTGGGCTTATTCTTGACCATTCTGCAAAATGCCTGGTAGGAATGTGTCTCTCTGCTGCCTGACAGGCAAGTATGTCTAGGCTTTAGCCAGTGTCTTAGTTAGGGTTCTCATTGCTGTGAATAGACACCAAGACCACAGTAACTCTTATAAAGAAAACGTTTAATTGGGGTGGCTCACTTACAGTTTCAGAGGTTCAGTACGTTATCATTATGATGGGAAGCATGGCAGCATACAGGCAGATGTGCTGAAGCTGAGAGTGCGACATTTTGCAGGCAACAGGAAGTCAACTGACTCACTGGGCAGTATTCCAAGCATAGGGAACCTCAAAGGCCACCCTCACAGTGACACACTTCCTCAAATAAGGCCATACATACTCCAACAAAGCCACACCTCCTAATAGTGCCCCTCCCTATGAGATTATGGGGCCAGTTACATGCAAACTGCCACAGGCAGCATCATCTAAAACAGACTGATATGCTCTCGTTCCAGGTAGGAGGTTTGTCAGTTTGAGCTTCTAGTTCTCTGGGCCCTGGGCTAACAACTAGGAAAAGTTCCAAGGAGGCTGCTCTACCAACCTGGGTCCTGAGAGGGGCTGGGTGAGAAAAGAATCCCAAACAAACAGATGTGTCATTTAAGTGTGAAATAAATCTTTTTTAGACAGATAAAATACATTTATTCATTTTAAAGTTATTATAACTTCCTGAATCTTTTTCTCATGTTCCATATTCTCCACAGACCAACACTGCCAGGATCAAACACATATAACATGAAAACCCTTTCAAAAGAGATAGCACATTTAACACCCTTTAGCCCAGTGAGGTGCAGCCCCTTCCAATGATGGACCAAACCCTTGAGCCCAGTGAGGCACAGTCTCTTCCAGTGATGGACTGAATCCATCAAATTCCAGTCCTTGGCTCTCTCCTTTCCAAACCTCACATTTCAGTCTAAAACCTTAGCCTACATAAAGAAAACCTCCAAACTTGTTCACTCTCTCAAGATTTTAACAGGAGGTAGGTGTGTTCAACCAGAACATTCAAATTCAATTATCTAACAAAAGAAGAAAAGAAAATTCATTTCTTTGTGTCCAGCTTTCAAATTCTTCCTGCTTTTAAGCTATTTGTTTAGAATTAAGGAGAAGAGAAAAATAGAAAATGTTTTTCTTTAATCAATTTATTCTCAAAAATGAAAGGGCTTTTTTTTCTCTCTAATTTGTTTTCTACAATTTGGAGTTTCAACTGGAATACAGCTTTGGTTAAAAATTCCATGTATTTTTTAAATTTAATTTCTTAATTTTTGAGAATCTCAAACATGAATACTGTATTTACATCATTTCTACCCCTCCTTCTCCCCAACAATTCCTTCTGTATCCCCCACTGCTTCTCAAATTATCTATCTCTTCTCTTTTAATTATTATTGTTTTACACACATACACACAACATGTATGTGCTGAGTCCATTTAAAGTAGCTTGTATATATGTTTAGAACTGACCACTTGGGACTGGAAACCTATCAAGAGCTCATTCCTGGAGAAGAATGATTCCTCCATCTCAGCAGCCATTGATTGCCTGTATGCCTATAGCATTTTATCTAAAGGTGTGGACTTGTAAGGTTTCCTTCTATCCACGCTGGTATGTCAACTGGTGTTATCATTGTCCAAGTGTTGTTTTGCAACCATATTCTTGAGATTTCATGGCTACAGCTTCCCTGTCACAGGTAGAAGACTATCTCACAGCAGACATCCTCATCCTCTGTCCATTACAATCCTCCTTCCCCTTCCTCTGTAATATTCCCTAAGGGTGTAGGGATTGTGTTATACATGTGTTGGTTAAGTTTGGGAACCCCATCATCTGTTGTTCTCTGTGTTTTTATCAGCGGTAGCTTTTTTAAAATAGTCTCCATCTGTTAAAAAAAAAAACATGCTTTTTCCTGAGGGGTGAGAGCTACACTTATCTGTGGGTATAAAATAAGTTTTCAGAATGTAGTTAAAAATTATATTGGTTTGTAAAATGGCAGTAGTAGCTTCTCCTCTAAGGTTCACTATCCAGGTAGTTGGGTTACAGTCCAGGCATGAATTCCTTCCTATTAAGCAGGCTTTAAGTCCAATTAGACAGCTATTGGTTACCTCCAAGATATAAGTGCCACTATTGCACCACTGATTTCTTACTGACCTTGTCACTGTTATGGTTTGTCAGCTTTAGAAGTGGGTAAGCCTATTGATTGCTAGTAAAAATTAGAGTGTATTAACTATATAAAATAAAGGTTTTTCATACATGTACATAGTATATTTCCTCATATTCACCCCTCTATTTGTCTCTTTTGGATGTGCACAGGGATGGCATGGTGTTATTCTAGGGTTTGAGAAACAGTAACTCCTTTAACCCTGAAAGAAGCTGGTGGCATGGACACTGTTACCACTGCCTCAAGGATAAGGAAATTGAAGCACAAAAGTTTTGATCTTTCCCAAAGCTACACAACTAGCAGGTGTAAGAGTTCTCTGCTTTAATATTAGATTTCATTGTGAGCAATAATATTATAATTCAACAAAAATAGCTGTGCACATTTCAGGCACTGTGCAAGAGACTGCAGAACCAGCTGGGCCCTGGAGAACCATTTGGCATTCCTCAAATAGAATCCTGTGGGCTGTCCTTCTGCAAAGCCCTTTGTGTCTCAGTCACAAGTAGCTGAAAATGGCAATCTTGATGACCAATCAAAAGGTCAAATTCACACCTTTCAGGAAAAGAAATATGAGAGCCTGGCCAGTGGTGTGATGAAGAATCTTGGAGTCATTCCAGCACTCTGGGCTCCCAGTAAGACTTTTCAGATTTCTGTCCCAGATGGAAAGTCACACTCCTCTGAGGGGGCTATCAATTATAGAATCTATTTTTGTCTGATGCAAAGACTGAAAACAGAGTAATAGCATGTGTATGTTGAAGCATCGATGACAGATAAATCAAGGGATATGATGCTTCGATAACAGAGGTAGTTCCACTTCTTTAATCTAGTCCCAGAAGCATGAGTTCTGCTCTGTTTAAAAGGTGCCATATTGAAAATGTTGCTGACCATCATAGATTGGTCTGTGGCACAGATCAGTCTTGGATCCCTTCAGTTCCAAGGAATAATATCCACTATCATTATCCATATAAACAAAGGAAAAATGGGTGAATTTATTGAGGAACAAGGGCCTATAACAAAATGAAGGGGCAGAGAATGCAATGAAAGCCCACAAATACTTGGAAGCATAAATAGAATGGAGAACTGAGGTTTCCCTTTTCACTCTTTTCTCCACATTCTGATTATCTGCATTTTCTTCCTCTGTCCATGTATGTATCTCTATCATACATATATCTGTCATCTATCCATCTGTCATCTATTTCTCTATAATCTATTTATTTACCATCAATCTGTCATCTATATATCTGTCTCTTTCTATCTAGCTAGCATCTATCTATCTACCACTTATTTATCTATCATCAATCCATCATTTATCTATCTATCTGTTATCTATTTATCATCAATTTATCATCTATCTGTTACCTATTTATCTATCTATATGTCATCTATCTATCTATCTATCTATCTATCTATCTATCTATCTATCTATCATCTATCTGTCTCAATCTCTTCACTAGTTTTTTCTTGTTCTTCATATAGGAGCCAAATAAAACATGATTATTACTTACTAAATAGCATCTTTGAAGCCCCAACACCAGTCCTCAAAAAGAGAATTCAATTAGATAAGGATAAGTAGGAAGTGTTCCTGGTCCTGTTATTGTGTAGGGTCAGGGAGACAAGTCACATGCCCACTGAACAGGCGCGCCTTAGGAGTTAATTCCTCAGACAGCATTTTAAAGCAGAATCTCAAAGAAGGAAGAGAAAAGGTAAGAAGAAGAGGACTGGCTGAGGAAATTATAAGACTTTCTAGAAGAAAATCCATAGTTTGCACTAGAAAGACCACTCTGTTCATTTCCCAGCTATGACCTCAACCAAGTTTCTTGATGGAACAATTTCATTCATTTTCACCAGTGAAACCTTTGTTCATTGTCGTTGTATAAATGAAACCAACCTGAGCCTCCCTAGGAAGTTTTCCCATGATTAATTATAGCCAAGACATTCCTACACAAGGGCTGTGACACCCTTGCAATTTTCTAAGCATGATAGGAACATACACAATCCTGGAACCCCTAATTTTCTTTATTTTAGTATCTGAAAGTGGGTCCAAGTAGAAGATTAAGACCTGTGCTTTAAATAGTCATGCATAAGTGGAGAAGAAGAAGGCTGGAAGAAGACCAGTGGGAGCCCTGATAATCAGCTGAACTTTGGCACTATTAGAGCTAATGAAAGGCCTTATGAAGACCAGTTTACTGAATACAGCAAAGGACAGAGGAACCTAAAGAATTTGTGTCTTGATATTCATTGCGTGTTTCCTCTTTTCTGCAGTTTCAATCCAATGACCATGAATTAATATTTCTCTTTGAATTGTGACAGGATAAAGCTTTTATAATCATAATTGGCATATACCAAGTAGAGTTGTGAATATGTTTTCTGGAATTCTCTGGGATTCTGAGTATTTTCCATCAGTGTTGCATTTTAAAAGTCCTTTTCTTGAAAACACCATGGATTCCTATGATAGAGCTCAACCCTTAATACCATGCTGACTACAGGGCATTGAAATAGAGATACTTGGCAAGGTTGGCAAGGATAAATGGCAAGGATACTTGGCAAGGATAAATGGCAAGGTTGCTAGAGTTGGAAGCCACTTGTGTGGCTCAGATCCCCAAGCTTCATTCTATTGAGCGAAGAATGGAGGGACTGAACATCCTAGCACATGGCAATCCATTCTACTCAAGAGACCAGTTGGGAAATTCTACCACTGGTGAGCCACCTTTCAACAACATAAAATAATTTACTAGCAAAATCAACTCATTTTCAAAATTGACCCCTACTCAAATATCTCTCATTGGTTAATCTTTTTTTTAAATTTATCATTTGTTTCTTTATTTGGGGAGTGGTGTATGGCACACATACTGAGGCAAGCACACAGAGTTCAGAGGACAACCTTCAGGAATCAGTTCCCTCCTTCTACCGTGAGGATTCCAGGGAAGAAACATAGGATGTCAGTCTTGATGGCAAGCATCTTCATGCACTGAACAACCCCAGAAGACCTGCTTGGTCAGTTCTGATGCTTATATTCATGCATGTAACAATTTTAATGTTTGGTCTCTGTCAGACTTAAGATTTTTTTCCACAATAAAATATAAATGCAAAAAAAAAAAAGAGCTCAACCCTTTAACCACAATTCTAAAGCTAAAGAGTAGTGACCCTTGAAACGTTTTCATACTTATTTAATGACAAAATGTGAAATACACCTAGCTAGAAGCAACTTTTGGTCTTTAGTTAGAATGTGTATCTGGAAGATCTATACCTCTAGAAAAGCAGGCAGAGGAGGGGAGGTAGATTCTGCTCCCAGATCTGCTACCCAGAGCTATGTGGTTTGGACAAAGTTCTCCACTTCTCTGAGTGAGCCTCACATATTTTCAAATACAAATTTGGGATAGAAAACAAAATGCATTTTCTTTAAAAGTTGTTATGAGACTGCAAGAGACATATTTACTTAATGCCTAAATTATTATTACTTTAATTAATAAATGCTCCTTACTGAACACCTAGTACACTCTGGTATTGCTGTGTGGTCTTTTGCTTGATTTCTGACACACCTTCAGAAGACTGATATTGCCATCTCTTCTTTACTAAAGAAGTGTAAATGGCTTCTTAAGGACCACAGTGCACTAGGTGGTGGACCAAACCCAACTCAGGCTTATTGCATGTCATTTCTTTCTATGGTACTATGAGTGAAAATGGGAAATTCTGCCCATTATTCACAATTCAATCTGAACTACAAGAAAATTTTCTCTAAAATCAAAATGAGGAAAAGAAAAACAGTATTTCACAGGAACCAAAAGAATCATGAGTTTTTTTTTTTTTTTTTTTTTTTTGTGTGTGTGTGTGTGTGTGTGTGTGTGTGTGTGTGTGAATGCAATAACAACATAACATTCACCTAGCCTCATTGCTGTGGTGTTCCATTTAGCTTCTCAGAGATTCATTCGTTTAAGAAGGCAATCTAGTTTTTAAAATATATGTCATCTGTTGCCTGTGGTTTCTTTTAAAGAAAATGCAAATGGTATGAAGAAGGCCACAGCTAAGAGAAAAAAGAGCTACAGAATTCTTGGAAAGGGAAAGTATTTGCAAGATGATGGTATTGTCAGGTGATGCCATGGAGAGGCTGATGTGGGAAGCAGGCTAGAATGTCATTCCCAGCTCAGAATCAGCAACTGGATTGAATATTCTTAAGACCAGACAGAGAAAAACAAATGGGAGGGGGTGCATACTATAACCCAGCATCGAAGAGACTAAAGCAACAGGATTGTGAGTTCCAGGCCAGGACAAAGTGAGAGATGGTCTTACAAAGAACTTGGGCCAATGAGATGGTTCAGAAGATAAAAGCACTTGATGCCAGGCCTGATACCTAAATTCGGTTTCTAGGACCCACATAGTTAAAGGAGAGACCTGATCCCCATGTGTGGTCCTCTGACCTCCACGTGCTTTCCCTGACACCTGAGTGCATATGACTTTATACCTCCCCCCCCAAAACACACACACACACACACACACACACACACACACACACACAAATAAATAAAAGACTGTGATAAAATATCTTTATTTAAACAGACCCGGAGAATAAAGCCTCCTGATAGCTAAGGAAGCAATGAAGTCCTCACAGGGTGGGAAATCTCCCAGGCTGAGAGTTGCCCAGAGCCCAAAGCCAGCTGCCAACAGGGAACCTCTGAGAGAAAAGCCATATGAGTATTTGAATGGGGGGTCTGTTTCTAATGATTTGAGGTATTTAGACAACCCAACCATGTTTTCAGTACATGTTTTCATTTATAAGATAATGCTATTTCAAAATGTGATGATCTGTGTTTAGCCTAAGCCACCTCACGTGCTGCTCAATCCTGTTTCTTGGTCTTTTCCCTCAAAGGTACACATGATCCCAGACATATCTGCAACTCACTGTCAGGACAGGTTGTTCCTAGGAAGTCTCTGGACCTTCCACTATCAGAAACAAAATGGGTGCTTGCTTGGTTGTAAGGCTGCTATATCTCTAATGGTCTGTAAATGCCTGAAACTAGCTACTGTATCCAAGTCTCTCTTTGAGAAAGAGAAAGCTATGGTACACAGGGCAACTCTGAAGGGCTTAGTGAAAATCAATAATGAAATTAAAAGTGCAAAAGGAAGAACCAGAGGATTTCTTAAGGATCTTTGATTTCTCCAATACTTTGTTCTTCAAAGTAAGTTTGATTCCTCTTCCAGAAACGTGAGTGGTGGTGGTGGTAAAGACATTAAATTGCACAATAACAGAGCTCATCATTCAAGGTCTTTTCTACATTTTTCTCCATTCAGCTTTTCACTGAAATCCCAATGGAAAGAGAGGTTAAAAACTGGAAGTTATTTCTAATCTTTGGAGTCATCATCCAGGAATGAACTGGGATTTCTTGGCTCTTGGAACTCTTTTGAAGTTAAACTGAAGACAAGCAATGAGTCTTGGAGAAGCAGCTGACTTTGCCTTTGCCCCAAGGTCACACATAAAACCAACTTGATGGTGGTGTTTTCTCAGATCTCTAACTGTTCAGAGATGATTTGGATATAATTCAAAAGCTATGACATGGTTTGTAAACTTAGAAATGACATTTTCTTGGAGAATCCCAGCATAAGGACTGAGATTCTGATTCTCCTGTGTGTCCTTAGTTTGTTATCTCATATTCCTTTGCATGTCTATACCATATGTTAACAGTTAACACCTATTCAGATTAATCTGTATTCATGCCATCCAAGTTGTTAGATATTTTGAATGTCACTGGGTTATAAGATGGTGTTAATGCCCATACCATATCTTCTCAGCACAATTGAAGTGACATGAAACCACAGTAGGTTATTTTTGACACATAACAACTTACTTCAAATGCAGACATCTGTTCCTTTCTGGAACCCATGAAGTTCACTCTAAAGCAGGGGTGAAAGAAGTGCAAGTTCTCCAGGACTACTTTCCATGGATCAAGGAGTCGACTGGTAATTTTTCTTGCCTCCGTACCTTATAATTATGAGGTAAGACTCTCATAGCTTCTCAGAAGATCTCCAGTGAAACTGATCTCCCAGGTGTCCGTGACAACAGCCGGCTCACTTAGATATCAGGACTGCTCTTTCTGCTTTCCTTGATTCAATTCCCCATCTTCTCCAGCTTGTGGTTCTAATATTGCCTTCTAATACACCTCCTACACCTCAATCCTTAACAACAGTCTGTTTTAGATAGAAGACCAAACTGAGAAAACTTTTCCACTGACACTTAGCACTGCAAACAGTATTTTATACATCACATAAATTCAAAAAGTACTCCTGACATCTAGGAAAATCTGCTTAGTGGAAATTCCAGGTACTCCTTGGAGTCCTTTGGGAGATACGTAATCAGGGACCATGAAACAGAGAAGACAACTGTCTCTTCAAAGAAGAAAGAGCCAATGTGGGAAATCAGGAACAGGAGTGGAGAGGGCAGGAGGGCTGGACTTCTGGATGACAGGTGGGCAGGAGGGCCTAATGGGTTTGAAGGTGAGTGCTAAGGAATTAGTTATAAAATTTTTGCATTTGTCAATTATCTCTTCTTTAGACTTATTGCAATGAGATTGACTACCAGGTGGGGGATGAGATGTGTAGCTTCCAGCCACTCAAGAATCTTCATCCCTCACAGGCTTGTTCAGGATTAGATTGAAGGAACAGGCCCCTGATGAAACAGGATTTGTACTAAACACCTGATAAAATAGGTAAGACAGATTTTTGTTTTGTTTACTGTGGCAAAGAAAAGTTTGCACTATGGGGCTAAACTCAATGCCAAATTCAATGGACAAGAAAGGATTTGCTCACAACTATTGCAACACTCAGGAGATATTAAGCCCAATTCTAAATAGAGTTGAGACAAGTGAAGATTTCCAAATAATAGGCAGCATGAGATATTGCATGGAAAATTGCTAAGAGGAACTGGTTATGTATTAAGAGTTGGAGAAGGAGGAAGAATGAATAATGGTAATAAACTGGCCTTTACAGTCCAGAGTAAAGCTTGACAGAGGAAAAGACTGAAGGAAACTGACTTCAGTTTGGCCAAGGATATTGTACAGAAACTGTGTGGTACCTGTACCCCAAAACAAAGGCCTCACGAAGCACAGAACCTTGCAGCTGTGTGGCCAACAGGTATCTTTGATGATTAAGAGAAGACTAAACACACACTGGAAATTATGTCATTGAAGAAGTGCCGTGAGGAGAGATACATTCCATGTTCATTGCTGCTCTATTCATAACAGCTAAAATGTGGAACCAACCTAGATGTCCATCAGCAGACAAATGTGTTAAGAAAATGTGATACATATACAAAATGGAATTTTATTCAGCCTTGAAGAAAGATGAAATCATGACATTTTTAGGAAATGAATAAATTTGGAGATTATATTAAGTGTAATAAGACATACTCAGAACAACAGAAGTATCATATATTTTCTCTCATACTGAATCTAGATACAGAACTTAGATTTAGGATTTAGATCTCTCTCTCTCTCTCTCTCTCTCTCTCTCTCTCTCTCTCTCTCTCT
>CABHPR010142623.1:30664-47870 GCA_902168415.1 Peromyscus melanophrys | reverse complement strand
TGTGTGTGTGTGTGTGTGTGTGTGTGTGTGTGTGTGTGTGTGTGTGTGTGTGTATACACACATGAACGTGCACTTGCACGTATAGTTCATGAAAGAAGAAAGAGGACTCTTGTGGTCTAAATGATAAATGTCTCCCATAGGCTCAGTATTTGAGCACATGACCCTGAGTTGGTGCCACTATTTGGGTAGGTTATAGCACCTTTTAGCGTTAGACTCTTGCTGGAGGAAGTACATCACTTGGGTCAGGCTTTGAGGGTCTGCAGCCTCATTCCATTGCCTGTTCTCTCTGTTTCCTGTGTGTGGATGAAAATGTGATTATCCAGCTTCTTGCTCATGCCACTAGATTGTCCCAACTGTTGCCATACCTTCCCCAAATGACAAATTCTATCCCTTAGAGCTGTGAGCCAAAATAAAGCCTTTCTTCCCTAAGTTAACATTTGTTCAGATATTTTATCACAGCAACAGAAAAGTAACTAATACAAGGACTGTTAGGGGAAGAAAGGAAGATATCTATCCATCCACTGAGAAGTGAATAATGAAAAATGTTATACATATAGATGATGGAATTTTATTTTGCTGTAAAAAAAGTAAAAACACCACATGAAAACCTATTTTATAAGATTAAATGAATTGGAGTTAAACTACACAGACGATAATGCTCCTCCAAAAAGCCAAGGGTTTCCAAATGAAAAGTAAACTGCCAAAAGTGAGATATTTCCCCTCAAATTGTTGGTCATGCATGTCCTCATACCTAAAACAATATAAGCTATTCTAAGAAAATACCTTTGTTTGCCCTCCTGAAATATATGATAAGATACTATTGCTGAATACATCACACATTTTGGGTAAAGAACATGTAGAAATCAAATTTGCGTTGAGTTGGAAGCTCCCTTCTTGTTAGATGGCTTTAAGAGAACCATCTAACCATCTGAAGGTGCTATGCAGGGTGCTGAGTGAGAAACATTATCAATAATCTTACTCAGTGGTGAACAATGTGAATTATAATAATAACAAGCACAGCAAGATATGCACGTGAGTGCAGCAGGGCAGGAAAGCTATGGGGGTAACCAACCACTTTCTTATTGGATTTAAAGGCTGCACTGCAGGATTAAATGCATGCCTGAAATCCGGATAAGACCCTATATCTGGGGAGTTCTTAGGCTCCAGTGGTGAACCTACTACTTTATTACACCAAATGGACACAGTGTCAAACTGCCCTCTAACTCCACATCCACAGATTATTGCAGCTCTCGGACCTCATCAGAAAAGTATCATTGTGGACATCAGTTGATATAGAGACTCGTAACTAGCCGAAGTGGAAAGAATAGGTTTCTGTGGAGTGCCTTAGGACCATCATAGAAAAGGAGGTGAAAGAATGTAAAAACCAAAGGTCTGAAGAGGACTGGAGCAAAACAAGTGACATGACAGGACTGCTGTACCCATGCACTCATGACAGCTGTGGCTGCCTACATAACAGCTGCACAAGGTCAAGCCAGCTGATACTATAACACATAGGGGGAAGGACTTGTCCTACCCCTAGATGAGGGGCTATTAACATTGATGGCTTCTGGAGGATGCAGAGTCTGTTTTCTTTAAGGGTGTGGCCTCTGATAGGTCAACCATGCTCCCAAAGATAAACCCATATCTATGAATATATGGGAAGAATTAGACTCAGTAGGTTTTAAAAATAAGAACCTAAGGAGACTCAAGGTTGCTGTGGCCATAGTGGGATAGAGAAGCTAGGGAGAGGAAAGAAGAGAAAGATAGCCAACTACGTTGAATTTACATATGAAATTCTCAAAGTTAATAAATACATTTTTAATAGACTACATGTGACCCTAAAGGAAAATGGGAGATTTTTAGGGGTGGGAGGAAGGGAACCAGCAAGGGGAGCAGCTGAGGATGGGGTAGGGCAGTAGGAAATGGGGTCCATAAGAATGAAGAGCAATGACATAGGTTTCATTATGAAACCTATCGCTACATAAAAAGCAAATGAAAAAAGAATTTCTGTGGTGGGAACAGCACATACCTTGCTCAGCTTGGCTTTCAGGTGTTTCTTTTTTCTTTCCCATTTATCCAGATGATGTAGCAGTTTGTCTATGATCCAAAAAATGAGTAGGAATAAACAAGGTAACGAAACTAAATAATGGCATCATTGAGAGCCTGGCAGGTTCCATACATTGAAAAAAAGAGTTTAATATGATATCCACATAGTGTAAGGAAAAGACACTGAGGAGACAGGAGAAATTAATCTGAGAAACGGAACACAGACAAGATCTGAAAGAGCTTTAAGTGGCAAGTAAGAAAACATATATGTTTATTACAGGACTTCTCAGACCCTTAAATTAGTCAGTATCTAACTCAAATTCCCCTAAAAACCAGTTTATTCCAGAGGCAGACTACAGTCATCCTCCTATGGGAAGTGGAGTCAGGCAACACAGGGACCATAAATGAATAGGCTTACCACTTTGGGAACCTGGAGCTCAAACCCAGGTTAGCCCCCAGGAGACAGTATACAACACAATTTGGAGTTCCCCAGTCAACACAGAAAAAGCCTTGGACTTTTCTCACAATTACTCCACATCACTGGCTGGAACCTGTTTTGAAAGGCATTGGCTCTTGGGTATTTCTGACTTTCCTGCAGGCCACTGCAGAAACCTGCTGGGAGTGGAAGAAACAAAAAGAATAGGCTGAACACCTTGTACAAAAACCACAAGAACTTATAACATGCAGAACCTGCAGTGGTTATGGATGGACTGTGGACGGTGACTCTCACAGTAGTTAACAAGTGTGTGACGCTCCAGAGGGCAGGTAAGACAGTATGCTCTGGAAATGCACTGACCAGAGAATCCTGTTCGCACAGAGCAGCCTGAAGGACTAAGGGTGTTTCATGACAAAGTGCTGAAGTTTCTCATTACAGTCATTGATCAACAGACTATAAGGAACCAGATACTAAATATTTTTGGCTTATATAAGGCCATGTAGTCCTTGTCACAACTTTTCCATTCTTTTGGTATATTCCCAAAACATCTGTAGACAATTCTCAAAGGACCACTGTGTCCTAATAAGGATTTATTTGTAGAATCAGATGACATTTGTAACACAAATTGCTAAACAGTCTTATTAATGAAAAACCCAGAGCCAGATATTAGGGTAAATGCTGAAAGATCAGAAAGGCAGAGTGGCAAGCCACTAGTTCTTACTGCTATGAAATCCTCCACCAAAAGAGAGCGAGCTCCTCTCTCCACCCGGCCTTATCACTTTTTCTCTCCACCCAGCTCTAACACTTCCTATCTGTCTGTACAGACCTCCAGACCTTTATGGTTAACTAGTGGCTAGCTCTCCTTCTGATTTTCAGGAAAGCTTTATTTATTAGAGCACAAATAAAATATCACCATAGACATTCTATATTTTCATACGAGCTATATTTTTGTGACCTCTGGTCTAGGACATACCTACAGCTCCACCAATCTCTAAGATTCTAAGACATGTCTACGGTTGCTCTACTAGAGAGGTCAACTTTATTGTCCTTAGAGAAGCCATCACTGCTTCCTCCTTAGATCCCAGACAAATGTCTTCTATATTGACATGCCTACCCCCATCATAGCCACAGCAGAGGCAGCTCTGAGCACCAACCTGTTCATCTAATTTTCCCCATTGTCTATTTCTCAAAGAAAATCATTTGAAAGTAAATTTAATCATTTGGTGGGGAAAATAAAAATGGTGCTATCTGGTGCCAAGAAATTTGCATGTCATGTGAAAAGAAAAATAAACAAAGCATCAAAATAGACAGGTTCTACACATTCCTTATGAGAATGCCGGAGAGATGGCTAGAGTGTAGGGGGTGGATAGTAAACTGGAGAGCAGTCTCTAATTCCAACTTCTTTCTTCTCAAGTGCAGAGACCCAAGAAGAGCAGTTCCTCCAGTACACAGTCATTTACCATATGTTTATGAACACCCTAGTAAATCTCAGATATTAATTTATTCACTCAATAAAAATAAACCAAATGCATGCTTTGTGCCAGAGCCTATGCTAGAGGAGACTAACTAAATAATTTATTGGGTTTGATGCAAACCTAAAATGTAGGGGGTTTTGTACAACAATAAATTCACAATGGTGATAGCAGTTCTAAGCTATCAGGGTCTTCCAATTTATAAGCAATGACACACTCCACACTCCCACAAAGCCAACCCTGGTGTCAGAAGTCAATGCTATGAAGATATATGCATGTTTAAAACAAGGAATCCAGTCTTCATCCTTGAGAAGCTAGTAGTGAAAAAGGAAAGGTATGTATAATAAAAGATCTACAGGGGCTGTGATATCATCCTTTCAACCCCTTTATTACTTTTGTTCACATCAGACTGCAATTAGCATCTGCACTCAGTAGTTAGCACCTACATTGCTTTGTTGGCCTCTGACTACATGCTGCCAAATCCTGTAGAACTGGATTTGAACAAATCCAAAAGCTGAAGTCCTTCACCACTAACTTGTTCGGGAGTCCATTTTCATCTGCCCCTTTCCCCTGTGGGCCAACTCTGAGGCCAGATGCACACTGACCTTAGAGCTCCTCTACAGCCTTGAGTCACACCTCCGTCTGCTCCTTTCTCTCAAATGTCCTTTCTTCCACACATTCTCATGTGGGAACTCTTCCTCATCAGATCATCTTCACAAACAAATTTTAATTTAGGGCCTGCCTTTAGGAAAATCAACCTAAATATAAATTATAGAAGAGGAGGAGTGAACTGAATATTCATATCCTTTCAAATCCTAAACTTAACCCCTTGCATCAATAAGATGATGGCATTAAGAGCTGGGTATCTTAGGTCATGAGGGTAGATTGCTGATCAAAGCTTTGGTGCCTTTTTAAAAAGGAACAAGAGAGGGATGAATTCTCTCTCAAAGCATGAAGATAGGACCTGACAGGAGGGTGTCTAAAAACCAAGAAGAGGGCCTTGGAGTGTGTGGCCTCCTAATCTGTGAGAAGTGAATCAGAAGTTGTCTAGTACCCAGAACTCTGTTCTAGAACCCTGGAATGACTGTATCAGTGTAAGGTATAAAATGAGAAGTGAAAAAGAGTTGAGAAAAAATACTCAGCACACTCAGGAATGGGAAAAATAACTCTTGCTGAAAGTGGTGAGGGGCATGAAGATGGGGTAACACAGAACCTGGAAGATGTACATTTACACTGGCTTTGGCTAATGACTGTCATTGCAGAGAGTTAAAATGAATACTGGGAATGGGAGAAGGCATTGTACTTGCTCTTGGTTTATCTCTAGATTTCCTCACTCTTTTTGTCCTGGAAGACTAACATCAATTCACAGCCTGAACTTCCAGCTTTTGGTTGGATTAATCCAACACTCTTATAGATAACAGGAGGGGGAGGCAATGAATATATAATTAATAAGGAAGAGGAAATATGGACAGATGGAACCTGTGGCCTCTTTGTTGCTATCATAAAGCTCAACTTTGACTTTCTAAATCACATGTACACATATACTTTGCTTAACTATGCTGATACGTCCTAAAGGATGCATTGTTGTTTGTAGGTAGAAGTTTCTGTCCCATCAGCAGCTCCCAAATAAATACATTGAGGCTTACATTAATTGTAAATGCTCAGCCAATAGCTCAGACTTGTTACTAACTCTTACATTTAAGTTGACCCATATTTGTTATCTATACTTTGCCGTGTGGCTTGATATCTTTTCTCAGAACATCGTGCCCATCTTGCTTCTCCTGTATCTATAACTCCTCCGACTCCACCCTTCCTAATCCCATCATTCTCAATTTGATTTTCCAGGCTGAATTTATTCTATTCAGCTATTGGCCAGTCAGCTTGTGTATTAAACCAGTCATAGCAATATATATTCACACAGTGAACAGAAGTATTATTCCACAACAGTTAGGTGACTTTATCTTTGTACAATAGTCAGAGACTATACCTGTCTAGGTGGTATAACCTGCTACATATATCTACTGTTGTGCATGCTGTCACTTACCAAGCCATCATTGTACAGAGCATGGCCATACTTGTGTAGAATCATTTATTCAGCCTCTAATGATATTTCTCAAGATGATATTTAGTTCTATAGCTAAGTATTGAACATCTCATTTCTGAGGATAATTCATAGAGTCATATTCTTCCAATAAAGTTTATATATTTGAACTGGTTGTACTCTTAGCACAAGTAAGGGTGCCAACAAAAAGATGCAGCTGCAAAGGAGAAGAAATTATGAGAAGTGTTTTCCATGGTAAACACCATTAGGAGGATGGAATGGTGCAGGTAAAATAATGCTTTCTATGGAAGCCTCCTTTGTATTACAGGCCACGAAGGGGATGGATTGGATAGCTTTCTGGTGACAAACTGCCTGAAATTCATTTTTTTCTCTAACTTACTCTTGGCCCACATGCTGAGAGATTCATGTAACTGTTATTTGACATTCCCTCTCAGTATGCTTGGGGAGGATGAGGTGGGACTCTGCCCAAAACACATCTGCTTTTGAGGAACTCAAATCCACCACACTTTACCCCCAACTGTATGAGTTGTACAAGTAAAGGGCTCCATATAGCACAGTCCACACCTGCAAACAGGCTGACTGTGGACACACAACAAAGAGATCATTTTCAAAGTGCTCACAGTGAAAGATAAGCAGCAACTAGTGATGAGTACTATGCAGCTGGCAGTAGTGGAAAGCTCTTGGTTCCATTTCTAAAGTAGCCATGCATGTTAGCACCTCCAGTGAGGAAGGTGGAGTCTACGCTCCTACCTAAATGGACCAAGAAAAGCTGAAAGAAGCAATGTAAGTAACAGCATTAAAAAAATTCTCTGAAAAATATTACTGCATCATTTCATCTCCTTGTCTCTATACCTCTTCCAGCATGCATTACTTCTTTCCTTTTTGTTTGTTCTAAAATAATAATAATAATAATATGAAAACATTCATAGCCTAACTGGAATTCATAGCTTAACCCATTCATATTTTAACTGCAATCCTCATTTTAGAAGCTTCTTATTTGGCTCCCTTCCATTGTCCTAAGAATACACATCTGTTTGCCTTACCTAGTGTTTAGTTCCCCTTCCTGTAGTCATGCCTGTTTCCTTTTGAAATAGACTAGGTGGTCCATTTGCATTAGGGTGGTTACCTTGGTCAGTGTTCTATTGCTGTGAAAAGACATAGGCATGGCAACTCTTATGAAAAAGAAAGCATTAATTTGACTTGTTTATAGTTTCAGTTTATCATCATAGCAGGGAACATGGACACATGCGGGTAGACATGGTGCTGGAAATGTAGCTGAAAGTTTTACATCTGAATCCACAGACATCAGAAAGAAAGAGACACTAAGCGTGATTTGTGCTTTGGGAATCTAAAAGACCACTGCAAGTGACACACTTCTTCCAACAAGGCCACATCTCCTAATCCTTTTAAAATAGAGCTGTTCTCTAATGACTAAGCATTCAAATGTATGAGCCTATGGAGGCCATTCTTATTCAAACCACACATTCCACTACTTGGCCCTCAGGCTTGTAGCCATATCATAATGCAAAAATGCATCCAGTCCAACTTCAAAAGTCCCCATAGTCTATCACAGTTCCACCACTGTTTAAAAGTTCAAAGTTCAAAGTCTCTTCTGAGACTCATAGAATTGTGTTAACTATAAACTCTAGTAAATCAAAAAGCAGATCACATACTTCTAACATACAGTGGCACAGAATATAATTACCATTCCAAAAGGGAGAAAAGATGTTGGAATTCATTGCTGGTTAGTTAGAGATCTGCCATGGCCTGGCAGCTTATTTTAATAGCTTGGCAACATGAAGCTCCCTCCCTCCAGCAAAGCTTCCTGCTCTCTACCTGCCCTTATCTGGAGAATGTCCCTGGGCCTGGAGGTCCTTATCTGAAAGCTGTCTATAAACCAGATGCCTGATTGATCTTTAGTTTGACCTTTGGCACAGATCCCTGCTAAGAAAACTTGTGCTAGGAGCTCTGCTATAAGACCCTACTGCCACATACTAAGCCTATGACAGGAGTGTGCTACTTAAAGTAAATTAGGGTTTGTTCCCAGGCACCCCAATCCTATATATTCCTTATACTCTGAAATAAAATTGAGCTGATTCACCAAAGTCTGCCTCCCGGAGGTCCCCCTCTGTCCATGCACATGGGATGTGAACAAAGCTTTCTGCTGCACCATCTGCCTCTTTCTCTTCTCAACCTCATGGCCAACAGGCTGAGAGGGAAAGAGGACCTCCACAGAAAGAGAGCATAGTGAGGAAATACTGTAACAAACAAAGCAAGATTGAAAACCAGCTGAGCAGACTCCAAACTCTTCATCTCATGTATGATGTCAAAATGCTCTCCAGATCTCCAACTCCTTTCAGCTTTGTTGACCACAACACACTGCTCTCTCCTGGGCTGGTTCCACTCCCTGTCAGCAGCTTTTCTCTGCAGGTATCCCACAGCTTTGGCCTCTCTAACATCTTGAGGTCTCCAAGACAATCCAGGCTTCAACTTCACAGCTTCCCACCATGGCCTCTCTAGGCCTCTATGCAGGGACACCCCTGACACACACTTGGCCTCAACAGCTTTCTTTAGTCACAGAGGGAGATTCCATAACTCCTTTCTTCTATTCTTGACTCTAAAGCCAGAACCATGTGGCTAAAGCTGCCAAGTTCTGTTGCTTGCTGGGGCTGGAACTTGGCCCCTTCCGTCACTTATGTCTGCATCAGCTTTATGTGATTGATGGTTTCCTTCACTGCTTAAGCTTTTCTTTAAAGTTTTCATTTCCTTGAGCATGGATTCAGCTCCATTATACTTCATGGTACTGCTTTCTCCTCAAAATTGACATTTTGTATTTTTCTTTAATCAGCTTGCTCCTTGTCATTATAGATTTTCATAAGAGGGACCAATAATAACTATGCAACAGTCAATACTAGGTTGTTTTGAAATCTTCTCTGCCAACACCATTGATCCAAAACTCTTCAGTTTAGTCATAAGCAGATTACTGGGACAAGGGCACAAAATCAGCCATATCTTCAATAAAATATCATAAGAACAGTCTCTAGACCACTTGCTAATATTCTTCTCTAAAACATCCTGAGTTGAGCCTTCATAACGTACATTGTTCTCATCACCACTGTCTTCCATGCTCCTACCAGTATAGCCCATTAAGCCCTGCTTAAAGTGTTCAATGGTTTTCCTAATCCGAATACCCAAAGTCCACATTCTACTAACAAGAAGCATGGTCAGGCCTGTCACAGCAACACCCCATTTGCTCTAGCAACTTCTGTCTTGGTTAGTGTTTTATTGCTGTGAAGAGACACCATGACCATGACAACTCTTATGAAAGAAAGCATTTAATTGGGGCTGGCTTATAATTTCAGATGTTTAGTTCATTATCATCACAGCAGGGAGCATGGTGGCATGCAGGCAGACACAGTGCTGGAGAGGTAGCTGAGAGTTTTATATCTGGATCCTCAAGCAGCAGGAAGAGAGAGGTACTGGGCCTGGCATGGACTTTTGAAACCTCAAAGCCCACCCTGGGTGGCACACCTCCTCAAACAAGGCCATATCTCCTAATCCTTTTCAAGTAGTGCCTCTTCTTGATGACTAAACATTCAAATATATGAACCTATAAGGGCCATTCTTATTCAAACCACCAGAGTGGTCTTACCATGCCACTTGAAAGAGTGCTTAACCAAAATTACAGGGATATGTTCAGGGGTAAACTTGCTTCAAATCCAGGTCAAAGAATCAGTGCTGAGTATGTAGCTTTACTGTTAAGTAAAGGCTTTCTCAGGCTTGGGAGATGTCTCAGATGCTATTTCCTGCACAAGCATAAGGTTCGAAGAATGAATTCTAAGGTACATGTAAAGCTAGACATAGTAGCACAAATTTATAATCCCAGCCTTCTTACAGCAAAATAGGCAACAGAGACAGGAGACTCCCTAGATCAGCAGCAGTTCTCAACCTGCGGGTCTTGATCTATTTGGAGGTTACATATCAGATATCCTGCATATCAAAAATTTATACTACAATTCATAACAGTAGCAAAATTACAGTTAGATGAAGCAATGTGTGTGGGCCCACAGAGGTTTCCTAGTGAGATCTGAGCTTGCTTTACTCAGCAGGGCTGCATTAAGGGATGGCTTGACTATGTGCATGGTTACCAGGTGTTTGTTAGGGTCTGCATTTGGCTGGGCTGGTGGTGGGGGTGGGGGTGGAGGGTTTAGTCAGAAGTTTTTCTCTGGTCCTGCCTGGCCCATGGTAGGGAGGCAGAGGCAGGCGAATCTCTGTGAGTTCGAGGCCAGCCTGGTCTACAGAGCGAGATACAGGAAAGGCGCAAAGCTACACAGAGAAACCCTGTCTCAAAAAAAAAAATTACTCAGAGGTTTATATTAATTACCAATCACATGGCATATGGCAGGCTTCTTGCTAGCTAGCTCTTATAACTTAAATTGACCCATTTATATTAATCTATGTTTTGCCGCATGTCCCATGGCTTACCAGTCTACTGGCATATTGTTCCTTGAGCAGTAGGCTGGTGTCTCTCTGCCTGTCCTTTCTCTCCCTGTCTATCTTCTTAGATTTCCACCTGCCTCTAAGATGCCTTGCTATAGGCCAATGCAGTTTTATTTATCAACCAATCAGAGCAACACATGTTCTCAGCATACAGAAAGACATCCCACAGCAGGGAGGTCTTTTGCCCCACCCCTGGCATTCCTATAAGAAGCCCTTTTGAAGAGACAGAAGGGACTGGTGGATATTGATCTAGGCCCTCCTGAAGCTATCCTGTGTTTCTGTCTGTCTTTTCTCCACACTATCTTTCTACCTAAATATTTCTTATCCCTCTCTCCTTAAGAGTATCCTGAGAAAAAGTGGGAGCTGGCCTCCCACAGCAATGAAGTAATTTTATGGTTGGGGGTCACCACATGAAGAACTGTGTTAAAGAGTTCTAACATTAGGAAGGTTGAGAACCACTTCCTTAGATGCTCATTTGCCAGCTCTCCTGCCATATACAGGCAACAAACAAGAGACACTGTCTCAAGCAAGGTGAAAGACAGGGAAAGACACCTGAGGTTATCCTCTGACTTCCACACACATGCCATGGTACTTACACATGAATATACACATCAAACACACACACACACACACACACACACACACACACACACACACACACAAACATGTGTGCACATGCATGTGCATGCCCACAAAGCCTTTTTTAAAGGCCCTCTCTCCCAGTGGAGTTCTCAAGTCAATACAAAGTTTCTTCAGAAGGAGCTGTCCAGGTATGAAAGAAAGCAACCAGGGCTTAGAGACACAGAGAGGCACACTCCTGGTGAGATTGCATGAAAACCAAGCTCCAGTCTGACGGAGGAAGTTCATGAAGCCAGATTGCTCCTGTACCTCTAGATTACTCCTGTGGCTTGAACCAGTTGAAGCTTGAAGTACTATTCCTCTGCACTCCAATAGCCTGAGTCTCTCCCTAGACTTATGACTTAGTTTGTTGTTTTGGTTTGCCTCAATATACTCTGAGTTTCTTCTTTTCCTTTTCACCAAATGCTGTGGGATGGTCTGTATGTCGAATTGCTCTGATTGGTCAATAAATAAAACACTGATTGGCCAGTGGCCAGGCAGGAAGTATAGGCAGGACTAACAGAGAAGAGAATTCTGGGAAGTGGAAGGCTGAGGCAGAGAGACACTGCCAGCTGCCGCCATGACAAGCAGCATGTGAAGATGCCGGTAAGCTACGAGCCACGTGGCAAGGTATAGATTTATAGAAATGGATTAATACAAGATATAAGAACAGTTAGCAAGAAGCCTGCCACAGCCATACAGTTTGTAAGCAATATAAGTCTCTGTGTGTTTACTTGGTTGGGTCTGAGCTGCTGTGGGACTGGCAGGCTAGAGAGATTTGTCCTGACTGTGGGCCAGGCAGGACCAGAAAAACTCTAGCTACAACCAAGGGCCTGACACAAATTAGTAAGTGTTTAATAAATAGGGAAAGTTAAAATACAGAGATGTGGGATAAGCTAGACCAATATTTCTAGTTTCTTAATAATAATAATAATAATAATAATAATAATAATAATAGTAATAATAATAAGCGGTGGTGGTGGTCGTGGTGGTGGTAATGATGGTATGGTATTGTTGATGGTGGTGGTAATAATGGTATTGTTATTGGTGGTGATAGTGGTAATGATAGTATTGTTAGTATAGTGGTGGTGGTAATTATGATGGTGGTGGTGATGGAAATGATGGTATTGCTTGGTGGTAGTGGTAATTAATGGTGGTACTATTGGCAGTAGTGGTATTAATGATGTATTGTTGGTGGTGGCATGATAGTAGCTATCAAGTTTAGTATTGTGCTTCCAAGGGCTTTTCAAATATGTTCCTTATAAAATGTCAGGACCTTGTCTCAAGTACTTCTGTCAAACAGTGCTTGACAATCGGAAGGTGATGCTCAGAGATAAGTTGCCCAGTCTGACAACTGCAAATGGAGAGTGGATATAAGATATGTCTTCCAACGTCTGTGCTGTTTCCAGTGTGGGAATAGCAGCTAGGACTTGCTACTTTTTCCATTTTTCTGAATGAAACTCCCAAGTCTGACTTGCTACCCTTGACTCTGGTTTGCTTGAGCTCTACCCGATCAAGGAAATAGGACTGAGCTTATTCTCCTGATTCCCTTCCCATGCCGGGCCTGGCTCCTGATGACCAATGTGTCTTCATTCTAGGCTAAGCAAGTTAGGAAATACAGTGGTTCCTGGGTCGCAGAGCTCAAATACAAGAGTTCAGGAGAATTAAAGCCTGACTCTAGCAAATGACCTTATATGTGTATGCCTGCAAACCTACAGCTGGTCCTCTGGGCTCAGAAACAACTAAAGTATCACAGCTCTTGAAGTGTGTGAAGTGGGTCTGAATTCTGCTTTTAGCACAACTGATTGAAAAAGAAAGTCGTATCAACTCGCCCAGCTTTAGATTACTTGTACAGTGAAAATCCCAGCCTCATGGGACTGGTGAGAGGAACAGGAAAACCGAGTGACAGGGACACACTAATGACATCTGGCAAACATTCCAGCAATAATAGCTGTATTTGCTACATGAATCTCAGCTTTCTCAGGTGACTAGGAGATAAAAGGCTTCCATAGGCGTTGTGGGGGATGGGACAAGAGAGCAAAGTGCCCAGATCTCCACATCCCAACTGTCTATTCTACCACACACACATTTGTGTATCTACATTTTTTATAGGTGCATCTCCTTCCCTAGCAGTGTTAACACTAGTCCTTACTGCCAAATAGAAATGCAGAAATGCGAGTTACCCACTAAAACTAGAATTACTAATACATAGCAAATACTTATTTTTGTACAAATATGTCCCACAAAGTATTTTGAAAATCACCATACCAGAAATTAATTCAAATTTCATCAACCAATCATTGTTTTATCTGGCAACCCTGGTGCACACCATCCGTAGTGCACTGCAACTGTTGTGAGCAGAGTTTCCATGGCCAGGTGTAGGGAGCTGACACACGTGAGTCAGCAGGTGCCCCTGAAACCCTCTCACACAAGAGAACTCATGCAAATTTTCTGTGGGCTAATAATGTTATTGGGATGAGTTTTTAAGAGTTTTTATCTTTGGAGATATATACTGAAATATTAAGGAAAGAAATAATACAATGTCTAGGATTTTCTTCAAAATAATAAAAGGAGCAGAGATATGGGTGAGGATAAAATTCAGCAGGAGTTGGCAGTTACTGATGCTAGGTGATAAGGGCTCACAACTTTACTACAGTCTTTGATTATTTCACGTGTGAAATTTTCCATCATAAATTTTTAACATCTACTAAGAGAAACTGGTTTTGGAAACAGACACATACATATATACATACACACAGAGAGAGAGAGAAAGAGAGAGAGAGAGAGAGACAGAGAGACAGAGAGACAGGGAGACAGAGAGAGACAGAGACAGTGACACAGAGACAGAGACACAGAGACAGAGACAGAGAGACAGAGAGAACAGCTATCTCACTGAGCAGTACCTGTGAATCAGACAATCCACATTTGATCCTAATTTAATTATTAAACAACTAACTGAGTGCCTTAGTAACTGTTCTATTGCTGTGAAGAGATACCATGACCACAACAACTTGTATGAAGGAAAGCATTTATTCAGGAGCTTGCTTACAATTTCAGAGGTCGAGTCGTTGTCATTATGGTGGAGAACATGGCAGCAGGCAGGCAAACATGGTGCTGGAGAAGTAGCTGAGAGCTCTACATCAGATCCACAGGCAGAGAGGGAGACACTGGGCCTGGCATGTGCTTTTGAGACCTCAAAGCCCATCCCCAGTGACACTTTCGAATAGTGCCATTCCTTGGTGACTAAGCATTCAAATGAGTCTATGGGAGCATATTCAAACCACCACACTGAGCAAATCACTTATCCTTTTTTTTATCTAGTTTCCTTATCTTGTTAAAATGGAAAAGAGAAAATAGATTAATGTTGTTTGTCTAATATTTAGCACATTTTGTATTGCCCACATATTGCTTCTTGGCTTTCTTCTTTTTGCTAATGGCTTTTTGCTTCTTGAAATACTCAGTGTCTCTGTCCATTTTCTGTTGCTATAACTGAATACCTGAGACTGGATCATTTATAAAGAATGGATATTTATTCTGCACCCAGTTCTGAACTGGCAAATCCAAGCATGGTATCAACATCTGCTTGGCACTGGCCTTGTCTCAGTGTAACATGGGAGAGGCCATCACAGGAAGAGGCAAAGCAAGCATGCTACCTCAAATCACTCACTCTTTTCCCCACTTCCATGACTTCATTTAATCCTAAGCGCCTCCTCATATCCTTACTTCAAAATATCATTGACTTCCCAACATCTTAACTCTCCGGGGACATGTGCAAGTTACAGCACTCTTTTAGACTACCCACAGATTGTTGAAGAACCTGCTCTTCAAATTGTGTTTCTCAAATGTGTATTTTTCAAAATTAATAAGTTGGACTCTCTCAAAATTTAACAGTTTTGCTCTTTGAAAAACAGGAATAGGAAGGTAGCACTGCAAGCTATGGAAAGTGCTCCCAGCACAGGCTGACCTAGAACTTGTATTTGGAATATATGAAGAACCCCCAAAGAGTGGGTAGTAAGACCACAAGTATCTAATTGGAAAATGGGGCATTTGGCATTTTGATCATAAGCATCTGAAAAGATTCTTGCTGTCTTTAACCACCTCAAAGTGTGGGGTATCCCATCTTCAACCTGGGAATCTATACTTCAATTTGCCAGGATGGTTGCTCTAGCATTTCTTGGAGCCAAATGTATTATTCATCTGTCAATGGCAAGGGGACAAAGACACAGATTCATGTTGTCACCCTCAACAGACTGAGGAGGTTCCCTATACAGTAAGGGACCTCAACTGAGTCCAAAGTGGAGTTTGTGGCTTTGATGCAGAAATGTAGAGTTCAGCATTTTTATTAAAGATATCTTAATAAAGGCATAAGCAAGAAGGACTAAAGAAAGAACAGTGGTCAGAAGAAAGTAAAATACACTGAAGTGTGGATTCCTCAAAGGAGATTGAGAACACTGTCTTAGCACTAACCGTATGTACCATTTTTATGGCTATCTGTGGGATGACTCATCCCTAACAGGCCTGAGGGCCAGCCAGCCCAAACCAGTAATAAGATACTTTCTGAAAGCCAACCTAGGTCTGCCTAAGGACTTTAGTAACAGCAGCTGAGACATGATCTGAGATGACCTGGACCAATGAGAGGCAGCCATGTCACACCAGCAGATGCATGTCCATCAGAACTTCCCCTGAGGTTGGGTGAAAGATATATAAGGCTTGCCTCTTCCTGAATAAACTGAGCTTGTTGTTTCAACATTCTCACAGAGTCTGTGTCATTGACTCTGCACCTATTTGGCCCCCTCCCCCAAAGGGAACAACAGCACAGGACCCTGCCACAGCTCTCAACCTACATATCAAAAGGTTCCTAAAAGAACAGAAAACTGTCTTCCCAGGGGCTACTTTTCATAGTTCTAGAAGGTGCTATGCCAGTTTCTGAGTGAGAAAAAATGAAAGTTTTATCCAGCACTGGACCCTGTATGCCACAATACTGATGTAAATGGAGGTGGAGCTTTCTGTCCCATATGCCTGATTATACCTGGCAGTCTCTTCCCACATTACTACTCAGAGGTTTATATAAATTATAAATGCTCAGCTGATGGCTCAGGCTTATTACTAACCAGCTCTTACACTTAAATTAACCCATAATTCTTATCTATGCTTAGTCATGTGGCTTGGTACCTTTTCTCAGTACAGCATTCTCATCTTGCTTCCTCTGCATCTGGCTGGTGACTCCTGATTCTGCCCTTCTCCTTCCCAGCATTCTGTGTTTGGCTTTCCTGTCTAACTTCCTGCCCCCTACTGGCCTGTCAGCTTTTTATTAATGAATGAGAGTAATGCATATTCATAGTATAGAAAAGGATTGTTCCACAACATACTGACCTGCTGGTCAAGATGCAATCATGGCAAGAATGCTCTGTACGAGGGAATTCATTCTAGTACTATAAAATGGTCAAAGTCATAGCTAGGGAGAGCATAGTCCCTAGGGGAGGATCAAGGTTTTTTCTAAGTGGTCATATCATCAAACTGCCTTCCATACAGTTATGTTTATATTTACAGATCCAAGGTACTCTCAACTTTGCTCAGAAAAGCTTCTCATTGTAGTGTGTATTGGTTAAGGAAGAAACTCATGACTGTTCAAAGTGCTGAGAATAACCAACCATGAGTGTTCAGTCATAGAAGGAACACCATATCAACCTGCCCCTTTTCCAATCCCAAGTCCCAAGTAGAAGACTGGAAGATGAGATGGAAAGAGGATGGGGAGGAGAGCTATGAAGTGCTATCTTCTGGACATGGCATGGCTGTTGCACAAATTAACTCACAGCAGCTGTGGTTACCTGCACCAGTTAAAAATCCATCATGGAGTCAGGAGAGACTACTGAGGCTCCACTCTTACTACTGGCAATTTATAGATATTGGAGAAAGTGAGAGTCATTTTTCTTTTCATGGATGGCCACTGGTAGGCTACAATGTCCCAGTTGATGGCCCAACACCCATGCCAATATGAGCAGCAATAATTATACTCAGTGGGTGATAGATAGATAGATAGATAGATAGATAGATAGATAGATAGATAGATAG